>JAQGAO010000755.1:0-29842 GCA_034697705.1 Ommatoiulus sabulosus | reverse complement strand
CTTTCATTGGCTGTAAGGAATCACGTGCTTCGACAAGGTCGATGACGAGGAATGCTGATATTTTTCAGTAGGAAAACAACATTGGCGAGCAGCGAGTGACAATTCATCAGCTGTTTATAAAGGACAAAGACGTAATTTGAACACAGAACGTGTAACGATTGGCGATGACAAGCCCCAAAGCTGTGGTAAGTCGAATTAAGACTCGTGTTAACGTTTGAAAAAAGCTTCTAGAAGCTAACATTTCGTTCTTATGAAAAAAACCTGAAATTGAGGATTTTTCTTCTACGATGTGAAGTAGTGTCAATAAATTAAGCCAATTCCAGCGCTATGGCGTTTCGATTTCTGTAGTAGGCTTAAGGCATATATTCAATCCATGCACTGTTGTTCAATTTGATTTCTTACGCCATGACATTACGGGGCCGGGCTTGGACACACAAATGGGAATACATATATGCATGGAAAAATCTGGCATTGCTCCAGCTATAGCTCGTGATGAGATTTTGTTTATCCTGAAGAAGGGGTTTATGCGCGCGCGCACCTTAATTGCCACTGGAAATAATTGCATTTGTTAATTAAGGTTGAAATATAGCGCATGATCTTTATTGATCAAATTCCTGATTTAATTTTAGTCCAGCAACGTACGTTGATTGATATACCGTGTGCGCAAATTAATGACTCGTGAATGTCGTAAAAATGCACAAATCGATAACGGACAGATAGAACATGAGGATGTACATGTAGATATCGAAAGCAGTCCTCGACATGCACCCATGCAGAATTGAAGGTGTTCTGGATAGAAACTTCCCAAATCCCCATGCATTAATTCATGCACTGATGGCAATATATTAAAGTGCTGGTCAAACTTGTTGACGTTATTTCAGGGGATGGATTTCAAAAATATGTTGTCACAACGATAACATCCGTGGCAACCTGTCCAATTTTTAATAGCTTAATTTGCACAGTTCAGTGTGCAATAACAATCGTGTTCATTTATTTGAAATATAAGTATACCTTTGTCTAAAATTTTATTTGTCGTCAAATCGCGTACTGAGTCGGGATTTTGCAATAATATCAATTTGGAGGAATGGAAATTCTGTCAAGCATACATGATATCGATTTTGGACGCCCTATGGCGTTAAATTTATCTTTTTCACCAGAACTCCTTTGGATTAGGCCAAGTAATTTCTTTACTTGCTGCGGGAGTAATTTCCAAAAGAAATGTTTACCGAAAATAAATAAGCCACATTGTGATTTAAATTCAGAAATGCAGCGTTTGGAGTTTCCGCGTGTGTAGATTACAAACTAGTTCATTAAATTTTGAAGAGAATGTAAAAACCGCCTCGGAAAAGGGTATAGGATGAATGCTGTCGTCATATACTTGTAATATATGTGCATCACTTATATCAGTTATATGGAGGTTAGTAAATATACTTGACCTTCCAATTGACGTTCTGGTATGGGGACAATCACAAAGTATATATACCGCTTGATTTTTCACAGTTGATTCTCACTGTGTCACGCAATGAATGCAATGTTTGTCCTGACTCCAATATATGCAATAAGTATATGTGTACATTTGAAAATCATTGGAATAAATTTCTGAAATCATGTGTGAAAGAAGGCCCAGGTTAACGATAAGTCATTGGCGATGCTTTATTTGCATGCTGAAGGCGGGCGACCTTGCATTACTTTTTTCCTAAGCCTTTATAATCCATATATATTATGATGAAAGAAACGATGAAAAATGCATACTTCATCAGTTTAAAGAAAGTTTCGTAACGATTTTTAAGTACAGTGTACATGTATAGTGAAGGTGATATTAATTGGCACTGCATGTAACATCGTGTCATCAGAATCAGTATTAAAAAAAACAAAAAAAACTTATCGTTGTTTAATTTTCTAGAGCCCATTAGTAGATCAGGATTAGTAGTAATCCTGGATTACTGTGCCCTTTCTGAGTTGGACCAGTTTCAACTCTTTAATGACACCGAATTCGTTTCCCTCTTCGTAACTGTAGCGTGACAACGACAGATTTTGTAATTACTTTTTTTAGCTTTGCCTAACACCCGTACACAGAGGTGGATAATATTTTCCTTTTTTATTTACACTGTAATGCATCCGCGGGTAATGCATTTTTAATAATATCGCGTGCAATCAGAAGGGCTGCAAGCTTTAATTACTCTTGTTTGGATATTTAGCACATGTGCAGCAATCGTTACCAGATATAAGAAATATCATGACTATCAGTAATTACATTCTGTCAAAGCCTGTTTGTCACAGTTAACCAGCAGTTTATATGCTATACCGTGTGCATTTTTCGAGTTTTTAAATATACAAATTATTTATACCATTGCAATGCCTCGACAGACTTCTCGTACACCCGTGATATCACGTTGCAGCAATGGCAAGAGCGTCACACAAAAACCCTCATTTTTATTCACTGAGGCTGAGCATTTCTAATGGACATTGCATTAAACGGTCTTTATACTTTTTCCGCCATTGACGATCGCAGATGGCGCTGCATCGCGTCGACTGTTATTTAATTACGGGGCATGCAAGTCCTGCTGTATATGCATAACACAAGCGTGAAGGTTGAGAAAGCTTCATCGGGACGCTCGTACATGTACATTTCATGCCCTAAATTCACATCGACCAAATCCGTACCATAATTACGCCACGTGCGTGGCAGCGCATGCGCACATTACAGTAGGCGGGGCTAAGTGATGTTTTACGACATTTGCAACCGCGCATCAGTACCAGTTGAAGTTAATCCATGCAACTTTTACCGTCTGATCAATTTTAATCGTTATTTTGGGGGAAGTAAATAGAAACAAAAATAAACGTTAAAAGCGAAACGGTATACGCGTATTTTTACGTGCAGCGTGACGTCTCGCTATAAAGTTCCGCAACGCACGTGACGTAATTACGTATACGGTACGGATTTGGTGGATGCATGTGACTAGGCCATTAGCCATAAAATTGGCCCTAACAGGCCTAACTGTATAGAAACGTTTTTCACCTGAACGTGTCTCTGGAATTTTACAGTATTATTTCCCTTGACTGCAAATTCTGTCTATAAAGACTCGTAATCGACCTTGCATGCCAGTCTTGTCTAAAGAGTACATTGCACGTATTTTCTGTAATACAATACAATACAAGTACATGTACATGCGCTCCATTTCCAATAGATTATTAGGCATGCATACTGTATATGCACGTACATCATACTGTACATGCATGTAATTTGGGATAATTAAGGCATTTCATTTCTTGCCTGCTCAACCGATTATACATGTATACACGTTTAGATTTTGCACACGTGACTTCACGACTGTCAACATGTCATTCATAAAGCTTCCGCATGAATACCCCTAATATTCCATCTGTTGTTTTTGTTTTTTTGTTTTTTTTTCAAAAATAGCGATAAAATATGATTGAAATCATCACAAGTATACAATGCACTCTTCATGTGTTATCTAGTAAAATGACACAATTTCCACCTTCAGATTAATTGAAAGTGTAATGAGATACCAGATCTGAGAGTTCATGTACATTATATTCAGATGCATTCTGCTCTATTGATTCGACAAACTAATTCAGGTATGATGTTTTTACACAACGAATAAGGGCTTTGGGTCATGCCAGTTTTTCCCATTAGAATAAATGTACAGTACATGTATTCCAAATTGGTATTGTTTCTGTTGCACAGATGGAATTCTTTGGATATGTGCTGACGGCCGGAGAGGGCGGGCATCTTAATTTTAATTCGCATCATTAATTCTGTTTTTTTCCTATTAAAGTTAAGCTTCTAGGCTAACCTGGCAAGTAGTTATTACTTGTACGTGAGCTCGCTGTAGATAAAATACATGTAGATTGGTGCGCTTATGATTAGGTACATGCACTAGGCAAGGCTATCATCAAAGGGGGTTTGTTGCCTGGTTGACCTTCATCCGCAATTCCGAACTGTTTTGTATTCGTGCAGTGACGTCGCAATGTTTTGCTTTTTGTCAAGGTTACACGGGCAATGACAAGGAGGCGATATAATGTGCATTGGCTGATTGTTGGAGGCTGGGTTGTGTGACTGACCAATGCAATTTCCTAAGCGGAGAGGAGCCCCCTTTATGATTTCGTTGGGGAAGAAAAACCACTGGAATGAATGAGAGAATGAATATACGCTCGTATTTAGAAAATATGGTGGAGTTTGATGTAGCTCGAGAGACTTTAGGATAAATGAACTTGTACGAAAATACAAGAAAATAATTCACTCATTGGCATACAGTATACCGCATATTTGAGAGACATGCCTGCTGCCTGAGTCTCTCGAATATCGGCCATATGACCTTAGCTCGGTAAACACTGCTTTCACAGTTGAATAGAAAGTGACTTGAGGATACCAGGAAGCAATTGAAGCAACATTTCACGTACTGTACGTCACGTTTAAGAGGGCGAAAAATCCAATGAGAAAGTTGTTGTGCATCGCAAAATTAGAGTAATATGTGCGATTACGACATTTTATTATTAATCACAAAGCTACAGTCAGCATTTTGGTAGCTTGTAATGTACATGTATGCAACCATGCATTGCACTGTACATGTATGATACCTAAAATGGCAACCGTGAATTAGCGATGAATTATAAATAAAAATAATTAATATCCGTACCAAGACCAAGATATGCGTCTCAAGTCCCATCTTCTTACTTTAATTACGACAGGGCTTGAGCTAAAAATCGGAGCAACTGTGGTTACGGAGGTAAGAAATTATCCTTCGAAGCATCCTCATTCTCAGTGCAGGTATTTCTAAACTGAGCGAACGTATTTTTTAAGTATAGGCCCGCAAAAAGTTTACTACCATCCTGCCATAATTAGGTCAAGCTCAAGAGAAAACTGAAGATGTCAAGCATTCTTTAAGGGTTTACGGTCATTGCTCCATGATACAGGTGAATTCATACGCGTCTATTTCTGACTATTACTTGTGGCGGCTGTGTTTGAGTGTACTGTTTGAAATGATAGCAATATATTCCATTTATTGCACCCTGTTAGTACCTTGAATATTGTTTTCCTATAGAAATCAATGTTAAAATAATTAATTCGTTCCTTGCCTGTTCATGCAAACATGGAGTTTGTAATACACTTTTTTGAAGAAAAAAATCTGGTCAATTGTAGTTGATCAGCACTTTTGTTTTCAGTTGGTCAAAATGCACTATACTTGTCAATGTATTCTGTACTGTCATATGCGCTGTTATGAACTTTACCAAATAAGATCCATATCTCAAAAGAATATGAGCTGAGAAGAAAGAGGAATCGTTTCAACCCTATTGATATTTGCTTCCAACTGTCAAATATGCATACAAATCTCAGCAACATCCTGTGAAGCTGTCAGTTTACACGCAAAGTGCACGCACATATTATAAATTGTCAATTTAAATTATACAGGAGTTGAAAGGCACAAAGTTAAGCAAGGTACATATAGTATTTTCGTAAAAGATTTCGTACAAGTACAGCTGTACAAGTATATGTGAATTGTTCGTAAGCTGAGTGTTCGTTATGCGAATTAAGGTTGCCTGCAGTAACCCATGCCGTAAAAAATATATTTGCAGAATTACACCTGTATTTTATATATACAGTAAATGGAATTCACAAATAATGTACAATAATTACAATATTTTATGTTTTTACATAATATTTTATGAATTTAAAATAATTTATGTTGAGCACTGATAGCATATTTACAAATAAGTTCCCGTTGTACAGCAACGTCTCTAGGGACCAAAAAAACTGCATGGTCGCAAGCAGAAATTTAAAAAGCATTCATATAAAGTGATATACTGTATAATTGGAGCCACCCCACAGGACCTGGAAAATACATATACATGTACTAGCTGTATAATGTAAATCCGGAAGAAACATTTGCAGATTCAGCGTAAATAAGTTTCAATAAATTGACATACAAATAACTGCATTTGCATGAATCAATAATCTGTAGTTCTATACATGTCGGTTTACCGACACAAGATGGCGCTTTGGCGGCACAAGTTTTTACTCTGAGGGGAATCCCGTAAAAAACCGAACCGACATGTGCAGGCGAGCAGTTAATTGTGTTAGCACCGTACACGCTCCGGCAGGTAAACCTAGGTATACCGCAACGCAACGTGTATGACAGGCTTTGAGGCGATCTACAAATCCAATCATAACAATTATGAATTCAAGGTTTATTGTTATCGCGTGCAAACTTAGTATGTTTAATCTTCCTTGGTCAGTCATTTGTATAAAATTTTAAAAAATCCAAATTTCAACGCGACCATTTTTTTTGTGCTTTATATTTTGGATTTTTTCCAAATTATCGTATCCAATGGTCGTATGTTATCCCAAGGGAGAAATTGAGTCTTGAAGTTACATGTGTTATTATTATATAACACATAGTTTTATGTATTATAATTTTGTTAGCATTGGCATTCTTGATCATATTATGGTATTATTTGATATACAGTATTATTATTATGGTTATTCATGTATACTGACTATGTACCTGTACATGTATTTGTTTGTGCGTGACATTGATTTATTATGATTAATGGCGACTCCGCCTTGGCGCCTTTTGCCTTCATGACATTGCGCTCTCCAAACATGTACCACCAACCAATTAATGGCGATTATCTACCAACATTTTGATAAAATTGAAATAAAAGTATATGGACATCTGGCTGTAACACTTGTACTTGTTTGGAAAATGTAACCTCTTGCTGTTTATCTGTCTATTGTCAGTTTTCGAAATACAATTACGTCGTATTGGAATTTTTTATAACATTTTTGACAAATAATATAAACGCTTGTGCTGATCATTTTGAATAGGTTTTTTGAGGCAAAACTTGAAGAAAATTTTAAACAAAAATTCTGAAATAATGCGAGCGATTTTCAATACGTTTCAAGTCATACGGCGCTAAAATTGTGAAGGTACACCCAGTATTTACTGTTTTTAGTATATACATGTACATGTTCAGTATATTGTATATACCGTAGTACGTCGAAAATTAGCATTGACAGTTTGTAGGTCCTCGATTTTTTTTCGATCTTCCACCAAACATCCGTGGAACAATGGCTGAAAATTGCCATTCAGTTACTTTCTTATTTTTATATTTCGTAGTTAAAATGTCACGAACGTACACTAGTAACCGTTAAAAATAAAAGCACGACCATAAACGTTTTATAGGAAAACGACGTTTCGGCACCCATGTGCCTTCAAGTTTTTTCTGCTAATTAAAAATATACAATAATTAAGTCTGTCCTCACGCACTTTTCTGCTGTGCTAGTCTGCATATTTCCGACTAATTTTAATTTCAGTTTTAATTGTAACGTTCGTTAGTGTTATTTCAAGGATGTAGATTTAATTGTATATCTTTTTAATTAGAAGAATAAACTTGAAGAAAGGCACATGGGTGCCGAAACGACGTTTTCCTATAAAACGTTTATGGTCGTGCTTTTATTATTAACGGTTTCTATCTCCGACCACTTTATGCCCAAGATGTTCGTGCATATACTGTACAGTAAGAGAAAGAAATATGCTCTTGGTATACACATGTGCTGTATGTACACTAGGTTCCGGGTCTTTTTATTTATTTTAACAAAAATGACGCATGTAACGCCTCAAATGTGGATTATCTCTGGGAAATTATGTACATTGTACACTACGTTTACTCGCTGTTTGTTGTCACAGTATACGTGTAAATGGTGTAAAGTACGTGTTTTCAGTGTTTCAATCACAAGGAACAGCCGTGGCGTGTGTAGGGCGTACTGTGGTACTGCATCATATCACAGTATATGGCGGAAACAGCTGACAAATTCCCAACACCTGCGACATCTCATGACACATATTGAAACTTTTAGAACTCCCGCGTAATTTAAAGGCAATAATGGAGAATTACTCTGTATTCCTGCTACATTAAATAAGGAAAACCGATAGTATTATATGAATCATCCAGTAATTATCAACCCAATGCAACAAATACATGTAGGTGTTTCTAAAGGCCGTCACACACGAGGAAAGTTTTACCTGGTAATACGACGTGTTCAAAAAGTTCTATTTTTTAGAATATGTGAATTACGAGAAATGAAATGTTATAATTTGTCAATTATAAAAACATAAGTGAAGGTCTAATTACTTTCAGTTTGAAATTTTCCTTTTTAAAAGGAAAATATGCTCAGAAAAATGCTCAGAAATATGCGCTTGACTTCTTGGACACGCCTAAACTTGCCAAGTTTCCAGATACATGTATAACTTTCCCTTGCTGCAGCACAGTGGTGCATTGCAGTGAAGCAACCCGTATGGACCAGCTTGTTTGGCTAAAATAAGCACCATATTTTGTATTCATATCCACCATCTCATTAACAGGAGAATGTGCCATATTTGGTTGTGGCCTGTGATGCTTTCATTAAATACTTCTATTAATCTGAATTTATAGCAGCTTTTCAATGCATAAATTAATCATTAGAGGAAAGGTTAACATTAAAATGAACTAGCTGTGGAATACATTTATGCAAATTGAGCAATGCAAACATCCAGCAACATTTAGATCTGATTCATAGAAATGTTACCATTAAATTCTGCAATATTGCTTGGAGGATACAGCTTAACATGTCATCAATGGAAATCACATCACTACAATAACCTGTCGACATGTAGGTCGCTTCACTGCAGTGCACCACTGTCCTGCACCCGGCCATTAGATGTTTGCCCTTGTTTTATAACAATTAACATTGTAACAGCATGAAATAATTGCCAATGAAGTTAAAAGCGGTGGACTTCATGCGAACATACTATTCTCTTACTTTTCCTAATTTGACATTTTGTCCTACGTTGTTACGATAAAAAAGTTGGAGCACACGTTTCTGTGAAAATATTGTCATAGCTAGTTCACATGTAACAACATCATTGGATGGAGCACACATGACTTCCTATTTAACCACACAAACAGAATTTACGTAACTATAACAGGAAATAAAAAAATATGGTGGTTCTCTATTCTGTTCCACCTTGTATATTGGATATTTGGATTTCCGAAATTGGTCAGCAGGAAATTTACAATTTCATGTATTCATCTGATCATGTCTTACGAACAAAAAGTAATCGAAGATATTTGAAAAAAAAAAATTGCGATGCCCTGATGCTTACACATTTTGATATTTTTCAATTGTTATTTCCAGTTGAAGAGCGTGGGTCCGAAACTTGTGCCTTTCTTTAAGACCGTTGCCATTTATTTCGTCCTGTTCATCAATGATGGCAGTCCATCATGGTTTGCCTGCCTCATCAAATGTCTACCTGTCGTTTCTTTGTGCGTTTTCGTGCTGTTGCACGGAATGAGCCTGAGAGACGAGTACTGCTACTCGCGCCGGATATTGACCGGCCTCATCTTCTCATGCATCGGCGACGCCCTACTCATCTATTCCAAGCAATACTTCATCCATGGAATGGCCAGCTTCGGCATTGCCCACACCGTGTATGCACTGGCTTTCGGCTTTCACCCTGTTAACCCATATGCTGGTGCTGTGTGCATGAGCATTGCTCTCGGCATGTATTATGTGTTGCTTCAAGGCTTGCACGGTTTCATGGTACCTGCAGTTTTCGTCTACCTCATGCTTATTGGAGTGATGACGTGGCGCGCCATTGCCCGGGTGCAGCTATTTGAAGAACTGTGGACGTGGACTAAACTGTGCAGCTGCGCTGGTGGCATCATGTTCTGCATTTCGGACACGATCATCGGAATCAATAGATTTTTAATGCCCATTCCGTACAGCCAAGTGGTAGTCATGGTGACTTATTACGCAGCCCAACTGGGCATTGCCCTTTCTGTCGTGGACAGCATGGCCACCACAACACCACCCTCGACCAATCTTCGTAATGATTTTGTCAGCTTAAGTTCCTCATCAGCCCTGTCTTCGTTGTTTTCAAATCAATCTTCTTCCAGTTCGACAAGCAGCAGACTAATTAAGCCGACAAAAATTAAAGTAAACTAACGATGCTAGCTAGATCCATAATCCAGATAAACAGCATATATACTACTTAGCTGGGACAGCTCTGTTGACGGTTAATTCATTCATCAGGCCCAATCCAATAAGATTGAAAATTAAGTCTATTAATTTGCCATAATAATGTTCTTGCAAGATTTTGTGCTTCAGTATAATTCAATTGATGAGAAATATGTGACACCATGGTTGCACAAAACACAACCATGCTAGCTGTAGGCTAAAATTAATCGAGAATATTAATTGAGACGCCTACGTACAGTATTATGTATTCTCTTTACTAAACAGTCTCTGATTAAGGTCAAGAGAATTTGGATAATGGATACTGATGCGCAATATAATAGGTTTTACCAATCAATATTATTCAGGGAGATCAAGGTTGGCACGATACCATTAATTTCTGGCATTTTGCAGGCCGTCCAGGATCTATTCAAAATATATTCATGCTCCTCCACACCAATCGTTGCTTTTTCATACATTTATCAGGCTATAATTACTATACAAGTGCAATAATATCAGAGAATACATGTTATGGAGGAAAGAATATCAGGACTTTTAACCCAACCTTAGATTTATAAAGGGCATTGTTGAATTGCCGTTGTCTAGGTGTGTTCTAGTAAATTTGATTGTGTAGATATTAATTTATTCGGGGATTGTAACATGTATACAGTTACTTTATAATTTTCATTATTGAAACGTTTATATTTCATAAATGTAAAAGCATGTTGCTTGTGATGTTTTACCTGGCTTAGGAAATTTTGAAACATAATTAGGCAGGCAAGTAGGAATCCAATTGTCACCATTTTCATTAACTATCTGCAACATTCTTTAGATCGATATTCAAGCGTTTTCTTGGACAATTAATCGAAGAATGACCAAAGCTCTAAATTTCCAAGATTGGAAGAATTAGGCTAAAAAAAATAAAGTAAGCAGTGTTTAATATTTATCAACATGGCGATGTTTGGCCATGTATAGACTGTAGCTAGTCGTACCATCCTGCATAGTTCATCAGGCTGTATCATCTCTTTACTTTGACATACCACTATCTCTGAAATGTTACAGTGTACTTGTAGTTTTAGTTTATTCAATAGCTTCAATCAAGTTGAAATATCTGTACATTTCACTGTTAAATATAATGTAACCAAATTTTGTTTTTAAATTTAATTTGATTTGTAAGTATTCATACGGGATAGTAAATTAAGACTACAGTTTTTATTTTGTAAACTAATCATTTTTTTAATTTATACCAGGTGTGAAGTCAGCCAAGATGTTTCAATGAGTTTTTTTTTATTTACGCTTTGAAATTCCAATTTCCAGAAACAATTTTGCCCAGAAGTCAAAAGTTTTTAGATTCTCAAATTCCAATCAACTATATAGCGTTATCTTTAGAAGAAGTTGTAGATGGAATTGATCAAGTAGCTAAATTGAACGAGTATCTGCAGGTATTTTAAATTCGTTTTGTATTTATTAGAGTACTTTGCACACAATTAATGTGAAATTTATAACTGATAGGATCAGACCCTATATTTTAGGGTCTTCATAATGTTAAGCTAAACTAAAAAGCGCTTAAGTTTTTTGTATGCTTAGCCAACATTTAAGGGAATTTTTATCTATCAAGGATAAAAAATCTTACTTCCTTAATATTGATTTATCAATTGAAAGTTTTACTTCCCGTTGTGAATTTTGGATATAAAACATGTTTCCACCATGTTATGCAAGTATATTATCAACTAGCACTTGAAGTAATGATGGATTTTTGTAATTGTTTCTTTAAAATTGTGCAAGAAATCTTAGAATTGAATGTTTGTTAATCACATTAAAACGTAAGAGAAATCTAATTTAGACCTCATTCATGATATCTACATGTACTTATAAAATTGTATTGTTCATTATTTTCAACTAGCACAAGTGCCTTTCTCCTGATATGTTTGTATCAATTTTATACAGGTATGTATACATAAACGTCAAATAGCATTTGTAGTAAAAGTCAACAATTGTGGGGTAAACGTAATTTTTTTGTTAATTTTTCAGATTATACTTTATAAACACATGTATGGGAGTGATTTCACCAAAATTCATTGAGAAAAGGTTGAACATCTCTAATTTGTGAAAGTTTGTCTATCCATCTTAGAGGTAAGAAATTAACTGCAGACAGTTCTCAGATCAACTGCTTTTTTTATTTGGATCTGTTAGACATGCCAAGTTGTCCAATTTTTTAGCTAAAAAAATTACGAAACCCTTAATATCTGGTTATAATCAATGTTATTGCACTATCTGTTGTTGATTCACATTCAAAACAACATCAACTAATTTGTATTATCCAGTGCTTTAAATTTTCAAAATATAAATGTATATGTATAGGGCAGGGACTTTACTGTATAGAATTTTTATTCTGATAAATGTAATACAAAGAAACATGGAAGCAGAATTTTTACAACTTTATTTTCTGGAAATACTAAAGCTACAAGCTCTAAGTAGTTTGTACTTGGAACATAATTTAGCATTAATGAATATGGGATATACCAGGTCCTTCTGCCATGTTTGAATTTAATATTTCACATTATCTGTACTTCGCAAAAGAATTATTTTAAATTATTAAAAATTGGATTCGGTTGGAAATAATGCAATCTCTTTGAACAATTCTATTGACAAATGTTTATTAAAATTATTACACTAAGTTGTTTACATGATGTATTGGAATTTAATACAATTCCAAATTATAAAATGTTCCATTTGACCCCACCGACACTTTGGTAATTGGTTGGCCCAGTGATCGGTGTGTTCCATGCTCTTATCAGCAAATTAGGCCATTTCGTCAAGTTAAATGTCCAAAAATCTCGGAAGTCAGTAAGAGATAATGATAATTTACATCATTTTGCTGATAAATAAAAGAAACAAAATCACTTAACCCATTTAATCACGCAATCCCTTAAAACCGCTTGATAAAAACATGCTACCTCCCGAGCAAAGGTCTCTTACTTCGACCACTAAGAATAACGCCTCTACTTCGTAGCCTCCGGACAGCTTCTCTCAAATGTTTTGGCTGTAGAGGGCCCAATTCTCCCCACTGCTCCATTACATCAATGGCTGAAATTGATACGTTTGAACATTTAATCCAAAATAACAAGTTTCGGCAAATTCCAATTAATCATTCATTACCTTCTTCAACAACTTCTCCCACAAATACCTTTGCTATTCCTGACATTGCTATAACTACGTTCTGAGAAACGGAGCATCCAGTAATGGACTGCATAAGCTACGGGGAAAACCAATTAATCTTATGAAATTTTTTCACGTTTTTAGAAACAGAATTCAGATTCAGAAATTAAAATTTGATTATTCAAATTGAAAGACATACTCCGAAATACTTTAAACATGTGTCAGATTCCAATT
The DNA here is from genome assembly GCA_034697705.1 of Ommatoiulus sabulosus. Lineage (NCBI taxonomy): Eukaryota > Metazoa > Arthropoda > Diplopoda > Julida > Julidae > Ommatoiulus > Ommatoiulus sabulosus. The sequence goes on along the minus strand of JAQGAO010000755.1, from coordinate 16,431 downwards.
TTATGCTCTTTTTATAATTTTAAAAATTCTCGAGAAATATGTACAGTCAGACTGCGATATATCATTTTGTAACGCAATCAGGTGTACTGCGGAAATCCACACTAGTTTACCCTTTTAATGGCTGCCTTTGGAAATGCCGATCTTCTATACATCTCATAACGGTTTAACTGTTCTTCAGAAAAGTTTGAAACGAGTACCCTGAAAGACAGAGATATCATATTCTTTAGTTATAATATACCTGAAAAGATCAAGTCACATATTTAACCATTCTAACTCTTTGTTCTCTAACTCATCAAATATTACTTACATGATCAATGATGCACATAAGTTTATGGTGTATAGAATAAAGTTAAATACTCAAATTTTGCAGTTTGGGGATTCCACTATTTTTTCTAAAGAAGAGCTAGCGAGCTCAATTATTAAAAAAAACCTAAAGCAAGAGAAGTGGTAGGCCTACACATTGTAATGTGTATGTAGATTATGCAGGCTTTTAAATGATGGCAAGCGCCTTTATTTTGTCAAGCAAGATTGAATAAGTGGTTAAACGCCCTTACGTTGCATCTCGTAGATGAGAGTTCGACGTTCTCCATGGGAACAAATGAAGCATAGGATGTGTCCTCGGGAAGGGGGTGTAGGGAACCTTCATGTGCATGCTGGACTTTTTCTCGCTGGTGGAAAGCATTCATTTCGTGGCGTTAACTACACTTATTACTCACTTAAATGCTGATTGGATTGGATTACTTGTAGCCTTGTCCTTTGAGACGGACCCCCCGTTTTTGGGGGCGCTACCAACTGAATGGGGACTCATTCCCCCTCCTACTTCAATACTACCGCAATACTTCTTCAATACCTCCTCAATACTTCTTTCCCCCGAGGCTAGTGCAATCTGCGACCCAAGCGGGGCCGGGGGAGGATATCCTACCACCCCAACCTAAGTCACAGCCAGTGACCATGGCCGATTTAATATGGAACTATCCCGGCATTCGCCCTAGAGGGATTGTGGGAAACCATGAAAAGCTACAATCGAGGATAGACGACCCGGGAATCGAACCCGGGTCTACCGAATGTGAGACGAGAATGCTACCTCTAAGCTACATCACTCGGTGTCACGTAAGTGGCATTGCAGACTCTTACCACTAGGCGACACTGATTTTCAAGCGACTGGAATAGACTTCACCGTACGACTACCCAAACATGTTTTACTCAAAAAGCATTCCCTTATAAAAAAAATTAAATTGCACGCTGATAGAAAGTAAGCGAAAACTGAAAGCTAGCATTTTAGATGTGCAAGAAACAAGACAACAAGACTGTTGGAACCAAGTATACGCATTTTTTCCCATAACGTCGTTTGACCAATTTATAACAAATGAAATTGCTCGCATGCACCAGGTTTCTTGCTGAGGACTCAACTATATCTTGAAATAAGAATCAAGCATATTGCAATGCTGTATCAGTTTTTCTTCCACAAGGTTTGTTCAATTTAAAAAAAAATGATATTGCTTGCCTGCGGTGCACTCAGCTTCTTGTTGAAAGCTAGGATTTAGACTTTTCATATTTGAAATAAAAGATGGTCAATTTTTAGAAATAGAAACCAACAATTTTACAATTATTAACAAACAAGTACTCAAATTTTTTCCCACGATGTCACTTATTCAAGTTTTATTGCCACGCATGTCCCCAAGGAAGGCAGCATTGTTTTATTCTTGTTTCTTTTTTAACATGCATATCTGGTATCCATTCCCTTCAATGGACCTTATGCTGAGTTACTTATGGGGCTACATCACGTGATCTTTTCATTGAATCGACAACTAAAGGAACGTTCCTTCCACTGCCCCAGGGTATAATTTTCGCCAATGGAATTTATGAAATGTCACGTGATATACTGTATGCATGCTGACGAAGTCTGCATAAGAACCATTAGTCAGATTTGCAAGCATGCTTGTTCTACTACTTTTAAGGTTTTTTTTTGTAAGGTTTCAATTACAACATGCATATCCATTACCTTCAATGGACTTTATGCAAAGTTACGTATGGGGCTACATCACGAGATCTTTTCATCGAATCAACAACTAAAAGAACGTGCCTCTGCACTGCCTCCGGGTACATTTCACCAATGGAATGAATGATATGTCATGTGATACATGCATGCTGACGAAATCTGCATAAGGTCCATTGATCAGATTTGAAAACATGCTTGTTCTTCTTTGGATCGTTGATCGTTCGTCTTGTTTTTCGGATCTAGCTGAAAACGGACTGCTGATGTTGAAGTATTGACATTTTGTTGCGCATATTAGCAGACACGTTTAACCTGAATTTCCAAACTGACCATGCATTATTCATCGATCCCGTCGCGTCGCAAACATGTGCAGGGACAGGAAGCTTACTCCAGGTGATGTGACCTAGCTAGCTTCTTATTGTTCCATAGAGCGTGCATTCTTCGAAACAAAATCGATGGTTTTCCATGAGAATGCCTCTTTGGATAATTCACTGTATGTGGATCGAAAGTGGATGCTGCTTGGGCACAAAGGCACCAGATTCCCAATTCAAGTCATAAATATACGCCTTAATAAGGGAAGCAAAAATTACATCTAAAGAATGGCTGTAGGCCTATTGTATTTTCGTATAATTAGCACCGAGGGCCATTCACGTGTCACGACAATTGGAACCGCGCGAATGTGCAATTAACATTCACACGGATGGAAGAAAATTGACGTCGTCCTACAACTGCATCCGATGAAATTGACTTCTGTTATCTCCAAATGCTTCGGGAACATCTTAATTCAGAAACGGGCAATGCCATGCAAATCCAGTTTCACACGTGGCTTTTTCGCTCGATCGAAATGTCATAGAAATGTAGGCGTTTTTAAAGAGTTTGAAGTCTGGAGAAATCTTGGGGCTCAGAGAAGGCATCACTTTTTTTAATGTATGCTTCGTTTGTTTGAACTGATGAGTTTAACGCTGGTTTCATTCAATTAAGAACACTGAAAAAATCTCAATGGGGATATTAGCTCACATTTCTCAAAACTGGAAAGTAGACTGAAAGTCAATGATTCGATGAAGTTCGTGAACACCAATCACGTGTCGGCTTCTTCCATCGCTTGATTTTTATCTCTTATGGAATTTAGTTTGCTTAGAAAGCCGGAGGAGATTTCTTAAGAATCTCATTATTTTTAAAGCAATGGAATTCCGAGAATAGCATACTGTACAGGTATATGTTTATGAAATTCATATGTACGTGAAACGTATAGGTCTTTTATAAGTTTTGAAACTGCATATATAAGACGATTCCAGAGGAAGAACGATGCCGGATTCATGATCCCAACGGATTTACATGTATTTAGTGATATCCTTGGAAATGCTATTTTTTAAAAAATAAAAATGATTATTAGAGAAATATATTTTTAGCTTTAAGATGCATTTTAAAATATGTGCAGATTAGAATATTGGAGGTAATTTTACATGCATCACTAAGATATTTAAAAATATAAGCTGTATTACTGAATGATTTTCTTGTGAAGTAACGTGTGCAAAAAGGAATGCATTAAACTGGTTTAAAAACAACAATAACATGAGATGAATTTTCTAGATCAATTAGCGTGTCGATTTTGCACAGGTTAATTCACGACTTCCAAAAGTACCATTCGCAAAGCATCAATCTGAGTAGGCCTATTAAATTGGTTTATAAATGTGTTTTTATGAAAATTATCATATAGTCATTATGGGAAAGAAATTTTTTACGTAGAGCTACGTCTTTCCCTGACTTAAGAGGGTACTTTTAGATTTCCTTATACCCTTATATGTCCGATTTATTTGTCCAATTCTGTCCGAAAAAATGCCCGATTAAATGTTCGAAAAAATACCCGAGCATTATAAACCTTCGAATAAATGTGCCATTAAATGTCCAAAAAATATTCGATTAATTAAATATCACGAAAAAATATGCGATTAAATGTTCAAAAAATGTTCGAAGTATAATGTCCGAAAAATGGATAATTATTAATGCATGACATCATCAATTAAAAGTCTGATTACGTTATCAATTAAACTTCTGATGACAACATTCATACATTTTTAGTCACGTCATTCATAAGTTTTTTATGATTACGCCATATTGGAATTTGGGAACATGACCGCAGCGCCCCCCATGCCGATAGTGATGCGAGAAAGGCACAGGGGCGGCCATATTGCTGGTTAAAATGGCAATCATATTGGGAGTAAAATGCGGTATAAAATGTTCGAGCATGGCAAGGGGTAATGTTTTTGGGATCGCTATCCCCCCCCTAGTTTTTTCCTTGGTTATTCAAAAGTATACGTGGAAAATTTGGGAGCAATTGGGTGAGTGGATCAAAAGTTGTTGTGAAACTGACAAACATACCCAAAATCATACTTTTTCTTCTTTATACAGGTGTACCGAAAGTCAGCTGCCAAATTGGCAGGGTTTGTAGCCGGTGGTATGTGGAGTATAAATGCCCAGAGAACATGTGTTGGCAAATGTCTCCTTAACACAAAAAACGGTGCGTGCACTGCTTGTCGGTTATACCCCCCTTCCCCCTCTTCCCCCTCCCCTGGCCATCCCCATCCATGATTGCATTGCACTGAAGTAATGCAGGGATGCTAAATGAAAATATCAAGGGGCAACTATGTAAATAAAGAGAAATTTGTGCCCACATGTTCTTTGGACATTTATACTCCACATAATACAGGCCAGAACCCCTGTCAATTTGGCAGATAACTTTCAGTAAACCCTAGGTTGTAATGAAGGTCAGTCCCTTGATATCTTCATTTGACTTCCATGCATGACTTCGGTGCAATGCAAATCATGGGAGACGAGGGGGGTATAACTTCAAAGCACCGTTTTTGTGTGTTAAGGAGACATTTGCCAACATATGTTCTCTGAGAATTTCTACTCCACCTACCACCGGCTACAGTATAACCCCTGTCAATTTGGCAGCTTACTTTCAGTACACCCTAGGTTGTACCGAAAGTCAGCCCCTTGACATTTTCATGTTGTTTCCCTGCATTACTTCGGTGCAATGCAAAGCATGAGGAGGGGTATAACCGAAAAGCACCGTATTTGTGTGTTAAGAACCCATTTGCCAACACATGTTCTTTAGGCATGTATACACCACATACCACCGTCTACAAACCCTGTAAATTTGGAAACTGACTTTCGGTACACCCTGTAGATATAGATGTTTAATGTTTTGCCTAAAACTTCGAACTATTTTCATTTAAAACGACTCATTGGTAGACAGACTTAAGTTTTGATGCCTCAGGCAGATTCCAGAAACTAAAACAATACCCTTAAAGATGATTTAAAAAAACAAATTGCGACGTTATTTTGATCATCCGCTAAAATGGAAAAGCCATAGTAAAATCAAGGTTCTTTATTTTAGGTTTGTATGTACAGTTAACAAAGATATACGAAATCATTGGTTAATTGTCAGTAGGATTACAATCGCATTGAACATGCAGCTACGATCTACATAGAATATAACAATGAAATAAATGGCTCTGAAGACAATTCGCGAATATCTCTCATATATCTGCGTAAAGTTTGTTGTTTAATTCGGATAAATAGAATCACTGGCCTTTGGGTTGACTGTAATCAATCGAGATCAAGAGTTTTCTAGCGAGCTAATATCGACTTTCGTAGCCCTTCATAAACAGGCATGTATAGTTCAATGTATATGTATCATGTAGGCCTACATTGAACTTCAAAGAAGTTGACTTACTGTTGATACAGTGTGAGGTATATGCCTGGTCCTCTCGAATATCGACGTTGTGGCAAAACTATGTGAAATCTGCTTTCACAATTTATCAGGAACTGTGATTTTATGAGGAATCGAAAAAGCATAATGTATCTCACGTAACATATTGCACGTCACGTTCTTGGTTTGTATGACTTTGAAATGTTAACAATCAAAGATAGAGCAAAAAATCCTATTAGAATGTCATAATCATCATAAAAGTAGTGCTAAATGCGCATTTTCTATACGTTTAATGATTATCAACCACAAAGTGTTCGTGGAGTGTTCGCTAAGTTTCCGCGATCATTTTTATAAAAAACGGCTGTATGCATTTTAACGAAATTTGTAGAGAAACACATGCAAACGCCGTATAGTATTTTTTTTTTTAAAAAAAATCCACTTTGGGAGATGCAATTTTCTCATAGTTCTGGCAGTTAATGCATGCCTCGCTCAAAAAACGCAGTCGGCTCGCGTTTAAGCCAAAGCTTCCAAATCAGCATTTCTGGCAGACACTGGTCATCCATCCTTCTTTGAGCATATTTCGCATCTGTCTGTCCATTTCTGAACTTTTAAATCGCCTCATAAACCGAGCGTTTGGACATTGCTTGGACCTTAAGCATTTCACACATTCCTGCTCCTGAAATGCCTTCAAAAGTTAAAAAACGAACAACAGACCGCTGCTGAGTCACTATCTCCTCGGAGTCCATCTTTGCTTTCGAAATTTAAATTAAGAACGTACAATTTGTGAATCATATTCTTGTTATGTTGAAATGTGTTCAGGAATGATGGAAGAAATTTCCAAAATTTTTTATTAAAAATAGCCGTTTTTTAAAAAAATGATTGCGTAAACTTAATGAACACCCATCGTGCATATACAGTAGTACATTTACGTGCATGATATCAAAAATGTCAAATGTAAGCTCGCGATTAATAATTAAACGTCGCGCATGTACAAATTCGACTAGTTTATACGACGTTCTATAAATTCTATGTTGTGTTTTTTTTAAATTGTTTGTATTTTAGAATAACATAGACTGAATCATGGAATTCTAACATGTCACTTCCTAATCAATTGTAAAAGCATGTTCTACCTAGCTGTTGTCATTTGGGTAATCGTCGAGAGGCCCAGACACGTGACTCAAATTGCAAATCGCACTTTAGCTTCAGAAGGGACACAACTAAAAAATTCAGTTTCAGATTAATGCATATACAGTGTAGTAATGCATTGCATCCCATGGTAAAATAAAATGACAATGCTGTCATTTAGCCGGTAAGCTCAAATGTGTAGTATTTATTGAATATAGAAATCATTTTGCTTGATTCAATACCGTCTTTAATCAGAAATTCAAGAGTTTTTAGCTGTCATTTTTGAGGCAGGGGTGATATGTTATTCTATAGAATGCATGATAGCATGTCCTGTTTGTACAGTATATTTCAAAATTGAAAAATGAAAGTTAGCTTTACTTTGCACACCATTTACCAAACTCTGGAAGCTCTTTTTGTTGGAACATGAACACGTCATTTTGATTGTTATGAAATTTCTTTATTAACTTCCAGCTAGGTCTGTCAGAATTTGCTATTCAGGCAATATACCCATAGAATCGATCTTGGAAAGTATATTAAAGATGTGCTTTAAGCAAATGTCTGCAATGACAAAACTTCGCAAAACCAACGAAAGGATTCTAAAAATGTTTTCCAGATGGAGAAGTCCCAGCTATACGCAACAGACGTTGTTGTAAAGTAAACATAAAAACTTGATTTAAAAATAATTCGTAAATACGACGAAGTGCATGACAAGTAATTCAAAACGAATGTGGAGAAAATGGAGCGTGAAGGATTTGAGGAATAGTCGTATTTACTGATGTTTTAATAATTATACTCACAAAAAAAGGTTTTGAAACAACAGCTGCGAAGGTAGCGAATAATACATATTTTGCAAAATGAATCATTTCTAACAACAGGATTAAATTGTGATTTTGTCATATAGAACGAATTTTCCTTAGAACTGCAACACTGTGGGATGCAATTTGCAGTATATGGACTCATCTGCAACTAGCTGTAGGTGGCGCTGCTATTAATTCTAATTATGGAATGTAGCACAGTGCCTTCGCTGTAATGTACTGCCTGTAATAACAATATCAGTTTTGAGATGTAAATTTCTTAAAATCTCCACACAAAAAAATTACAAGCTCATGAAAAAATATAATTATATTAGTTTTTTGAAACAATATAATTTTACCAAAAAAAAGCTTACAACGATTGACTAGAAATGGCAGTTTTTACAACAAAAAAAGGGCAATTTTTCTAAACTTGACAAGAAATTTCATTTTTCCGAGCAATGCAATTTTTTGCAATCATCCGCCACTAGCTGTAGATGGCGCTGCTAGTGATTTTAAATGTGGCATGCAGCACGTACAGGGTCTGTGCTGTAATGTCTGTAATAACAATAGCATTTTCGAAAAATAAATAATTTTTAAAAACCTCCCAAAAAATTTACAATTTCATGAATAAAAATATTTTAGTTTTTAGAAACAATAAAATTTTACAAAAAAAAACAAAAAAAATCGATAAAGTTTACTATGATTGGCTAGAAATGGCAGTTTAAAACAAAAATGGACACAGTTTTTAAAAATTTAACAAGAAATGTCATTTTCCGAACGATGCATCTTTTCGAAAATACCCAAACAAATTTTCCAAATTAAAAATACAAGCTTGTAGCCTACAATGAAAAAACCAGGTACTTTGGGGCTGCATGGAACATTTTTTCGACTAAAGACAATTTTTGAAAAACAAACTTTTCCAAATAAAAATACACTTTTTTTTAGAAAACCACAAAAGTTTTCTGAAAACATGATTTTGTTTACAATTTAAAAAGCCAGTACAACAAATTCGATGTTCCTGGTTGTATTTTGTATATTTGAATTTACGTTAATGTCATGACTATGAATTTTTCTCACATTTTTCGGATTATCCGGAGTCTCGATTATCCGTGAACTAGTCATTTCTCACGCTCCTCCTGGACCGAGAGTTTACAGTACATTCACTTTACGCCTCGACCAGCAGGTCAAGTGGTGAAATCTGATAGAAATTTTCGAGAACATCAACCGTTCTAGATGGCTAAACTTTTCCTGTAGGTGGCGGTTGTGTCCTCCCCCAAACACACGAAACAAAGCGTTGACCAATTGCAACGTTCTGGTTCTCGTATACACTATACACCATCCCTATACCGCTGAACATCTGGGTACTAACGTGGAATTTCCGGTATACTACTTCATGGATACTTCTTAGTTGGGAATGGAATGAAATTCATACAGCAGCACTAGTCTTCCTGTCTCTGCTCAGTCTCCTAAGGAAAGATCCTGGTCCACGCAGCGACTGATTACGTAGGCAGTTGGTCGCTTGACCATTGTTGTCCATGCAGACGACGTCGGTGAGGGTGTGGAGGGAAATATGGCCCAGTCCGTCCCGCTCCACCCTGGACGTCTGGTCCGGGGAACGGGAGCAACTGTAGCGGGGGTTTTGATGGTCCACACATGTGTTGCCTCGCTCACATGTGGCGCTCTCAACGTAATGGATGCCTGGACACCAGCGGAAAACTTTCTTAAATCCGTGGCGAAATCTGACAGGAATAAACAAAGTAAAATAAGTTTTAACAATTGTTTTCATGTAAGTTAATCTGTATGAGCCTGACGTTGCTTAAAATGTGATTTAATACAGTCAAATTTCGTTAAGAAGAACTTGAAGAGACGTCAACATTTGTTCGTTTAAACCGTAGCTCGTCTTTAATTCGTTTTAACGAAACCGTGAAAATTTGGAATTTCGAAATTTATTCGTCCTGCCCAAAAATTGTCTTATTCGAGTTCGTTTTTAACCAAGAAATTAATATTATTCAAAAATTTACCGACTGGGCGTTGATTAAAAATTCGTTTAAACCGTAGTTCTTGTTATCAGAAGTCTGATAAAACATTTTTTAAACAATATGAAGTAACTCACGTTTAAAAGAAATTAATATAAAAAATGCATTTGACAACGTTAAGATCAGAACACTAATGCATTTCAGGATACATTTTGCATTATTATATGCATTTTGAAATGTATTTTTAAAACGTATTCTCGTAAATGCATTTCATGATGTGTTCCCGACATGGTATGTTCGTTAATGCATTTAAAATCCCGAAAAGCATTATAATAACGCATTATGTATCCTGAAATATACAGTACACTGTTCTAATCTAAACATATTTTCAAATGCAATTTATGAATGAATTTCTTTTCAATGTGAAACATGTTAAAAACAAATCGAAATGCACTTCAACTTGAATTCGTTTTAACGAAAGCGTGAAAACTTAGAAATTAACATTATTTAAAAATATACCCTAGGGCGGGGATCAGAAATTACTTTGTTGTTCCAATGATTTGTATAAAGCTAGTTGGAAAACTATGCATTTAGATGTTATACTTTAGTAATTCTTAGTATTCCCGATACAAATCGAGAATAATTATCATAATAATATTCATAAGTAACCTAAAACTCGCTGAATTATTTTTTTTTTAAATTCAGAGCTTAACTAATGAATAGAATTTGATCTTAAAATAAGTTCAAAAGATCCCCGCTATAGTGTTTTCCGTTTTGTATTTCATGATGCAAGGAGTTCCTGTTGAAGTGGGTGCTCAACAGTATACCCTTATTGTTGGAAATTTTAAAAAAAAAAATAATTCTGGATTCCCCCGACCGCCCCCAATATAATTCCATTGTGTCATTCGCTTTAATGTCAGGCTTTAAAATTCATTACATTTCTCAGATAATTATTTCTTTTTTTTTTAAGTTATACATGAAAAAAGTCAATTTCATCTTTGAAATCCAATTTTCGATGGATAAAAGAATGAAAGCACATCCAATCGCATATGAGATTTTATTTCAACTTTTCATTTTTATCAAGAAATTGAACAGGGGATTAATGGCAGAGAACGAGTAGAAAACAAGAATATTTTTTCTACAATCTTTGCAAAAAAAAAAATCCCCATTGATATTTCTTTCTTTCGAGATTACAATTTGTCAATAATTTTCTGAAGCGTTAAATGACTTAAAAATATGACAATTTTGGTGTACTTTATAATATCACATAAAAAATATCCCTCGCAATACATTTTGAAATGCACTTTCAATGATTAAAATATATTTTTGCAAACGTTTTGAAATATTGCACCCATACAACAAAAGTGTCACAACATAACATGTCTCAATTTGAGATATACATACAGTAACAAGTTTAAATTCATGATGGTAACGAAGTGCAGTAATTTGAAGAGTAATGGAGTAATATAAGGTAATGCATGGTACAATAAAATCATTTAGTAAAAACTATGTTACCTTAATTAGCAACACTGTATGCTATTTTTTCACGGAATTTTCCGTTTTTCGCCTAATTTGACAATTTTTTGCGTTTGTGTCACTTGAAGCTATAGGATGTGATATGTTTCAAAATGCATGATAAGCTTATACTTATATTAATAAATGCAACCTCTCAGTCACACATTATGATCCCCTTATCCTACATTTTTGAAACTTTGCAAAATGAAACAATATAATATTACTATGTTCTCTGAATTTTTTAAGATTTTTTTATTGACAGTTAAAAGTTTTACGTAATAACCTAATTAAATTTCAACATCTCGTAACGATGGCAAAATGTGTGCAAACAAATAAAATTTTGATGTTTTTTTAATCTACATGATGTGATTTATTAGATAGATGCAAAAAATTCACTTAAAAGTATTAGAAACTCAATAAAAACAACGTTATGTTTAAGCCTTTTAACCGATATTTCAAGGGCCAAAGGGCCATGACCTTGAATTTGATTTTTAAAGTACTATAATTTCCTAAAAAATGCCAGTAGAAGGCACTGCGAACATGCATATAAAGAGGGGTTTTTCCTCTATACACTAGATCATTGCAGTGCAACCAAACGTCTATTTTCTAAGGGGCTAAAAATGTTCAAAAAAATGTCCCAGTTTTGGGCCATGGGGACTGAAAGGGTTAAGCTTTTTATTCGATATGCGTGCTCGCAAAGGTAATTGTACGAATGAATTCCTCACCGAATGACGTCTAATATAGAGGGCGGTTCATCGATTATCGTGGCATTACGCGGTATCTTACGTATACGGTATATATATATATAATGGGGATTTTTTTCTTCTTAAAAATGTCGTTTTCCTGGTAAAAGGCAGCTATATAGTCTCGATCCTCTCCGAGCTCGATATCATTTGTCGTTGGCTCGCAGTAGCAGTTTTTATGGATGACACTTCCTGTCACTAAATAGAAGTAAGTTCACGATGGTGACGGCTTAATCTGCCGTTATGTCTTCCTCTTCAATGACCAAAAGTTGAAAGAATGATGAAAATACATAAGGCATTCGATCATACACCTGGTTTAGCCCGGAAATTGTCATCCGCATTGTTATATACGACTATATAGAAGCCTCTATATAGACGCCATGATGCTTGCATTCAGCTCCAACCATGGCGTTGTTACATGAAACGACTGGCGCTCGAAGCTTCGTTACTTTCAATTTGAAACAACGTGATTTTAACGCCAGATATATTTCGTAATATACGAACCATTTCGCTGTGAAATTTTGCTTATTGCAGCCGAGCGTTTTGTTTATACGCAAATCTCGATAAACTACCGTGTTTTATATTTTGATATCGATTCGTATATTTACAGCGCGAGGTCGACTCGCGTTTTTACGCACCTTTTCCATTTAAGAATAACGTTTTTACGAACTATACTGCATGTATTGCGTCCATCACGAAAGCTATATAGAGTTAATGTTAATTTCACCCTTTTTTACGAATTCAGTTTCCTCATACATGTATACTTAATGTATAAAGCGTGATATTCTTTTCACTGTTTTCTTCCAGGAAATGGGGAATTTCTCCGTGCAAATGGAAGGGATTTTAAGACCTGTTGAAAATAACATGTATACGAAAATTAATCCGCGTGAATTGGAATAAATTGCGCGGTTTATAATTGTAAATTTCGAAAAATATAATGCGCGTGATTTTTCTGGATTCTTAAATAAAGATGAGTGCAGTTTGCATTTTTCGTTTTTATTTTCATGCCATTCCCATTTAGGAACTAATGACCGACGATGTTGGGTTTCATGCAGGCTCTTAAAAACAAGAGTCTGCTGAAAATCATTTTTTTCGATAGGACAGGAAACATGTTCTAAAATTTGTATATTTTGATTATGAAAGAGGAGTGATCCTCGATATAAAATCTTTTATGCGCAGTTTCAAGTTAATTGACAGTTGTGTAAAATACATTGTACCACGAATTTTGTCTAATGGCATATAGTCTGAATTTTAACACGATGTTATTTCCGAGTCAGTTTAAACCTTGACACGGGATACCAATAATTGTACAATTCGTAAACCGCCCTCGAGAGAATGCTAGGATTTTATGAATATTATTCGCGAGATTTAATTTTTCGCCTTAAATCTTTGTTTCTCGTTTTTCAATTCTATAGCAAAGTTATTTGAAATATAAAACTAAAATTGTTTACTTTTATATTGCTGATGAAGGCAATGTAATGCCGAAACGTTGATCGAGGGAATAAATTTAATATCGGTCGAGGAACAATTAAGTCTCGACAAATAATATAACAGCACGTATAACATGCACAATTTAATTATTTTAATTCCCGTTGATGCGTGAATTGGTATCGTTTAACCTTCAATTTCGTGGCAGTCATTTTCGTAGTATTTTTTGTTTTGTTTTTTTGATTATGAATATTAAAAAGGGAAATGGAAACTTTCATCATCGAGATATGCATGAGGAAGATTAGAATTGCTTTCTCGTGTTTTATTATCTCGTTTGGTCATTAAATTGATTATTATATATTTCACGATATAGACGGGGTGCTCGTTGAATTTCCAATGATGTTTATGGGTTTCCCGTCCCAACATTAATAAAGATACATCTTTAATTGGAAAAGTAACGTAATCGAATTGCCCGAAAATAACTGTTTCGAGGGTAGATCCGTGAAGACTAACTTCGTATATACAATCGGCGATTTATTCCGATATAATTATAATGAAATTGACATCTTTCTTCGTCACTCGACTTAATTGTATTTACAATATTTCTAAGTAAATAGAAGTCGTCGATGTTCCGCTTCACCTGTCTATACAATTATCGTATAATATATGATGTTGTATATCAGCTGGCTTTTAATGCGATCAGCAATAAAACTAAATTCATTATCCCCTTAAAAAACTGGTATCACGTTTGGCAACCCCGATGTAATTTCACATCGATGACTTCCCATGAACGTATAATGGCGTGTATACAGCTAGTATATAGTATACGGAAGATAGTCAACGTAAAAGCATGCATGTGGCAGTACATTTCGGGGAATTCCCCGATAAATAGCTTACCTTTTTTCGTATCGTCTAAAGCTCGCGTTTAACGTAATATATATATATAGCGCAAATGCTGGAGAACTTTATATTCATTCGTTTTACCCGATTTGAAATTCGCTTTAAACGAAGAAATTAACCATTCGATATTCGTCAATAGGACGTGGACTTTAAATTATTTCGTGCATCAGAAATTCGTATTAAGCAAGTTCTGCTTAATGAGGTTCCACTGTATGCTCGCGAGTACATTTATTGCGATGGGTTTTGCTACATCGAATATATTTGGTGGCACGAATGCAGTTACTTTTTAAATAAACGAATTAATTGGCCGCCTTATAAAGCCCCGTGGCAATTTTTCAGTTTTCTCGATTCGTTATAAGGAAGTTTGATCAATTACTCCCTCGATACATTCTTTTAATGGCGAATCCCATTGCCCGTTTTGTCCGACTTTGTTACGGACTGTATACCTCGTTATTCCGTATATATGCAACGTGCTTTAATGATGTATTGAGTGAGATAAATATGATTTGTCCATTCATCGAATCTAACGATCTCATTTCGCTGACATAAATTCATCGAGCGGTTTATATAGTCCCGTATTGATAAAATTATATACATTTTAATCGAATATATAGCTAGCTCTATGTGCCGCTTTAAAATTATATAATAAATTATATCGTTGCGTGATTATTGAATGGAGATTAATGTCAACCTTCTTTCTTTTGACAGGATATCTTGATTCGGAGCATATACAGTATATGAAGTATAAACTGCATCTCTCAGGTATTAATTTACTGAATTCATTTCGATGAAAGGAACGAGTTTAATAAGAAATTGAATTACGATGGTGGACAAGTATTTCAGTCGTGGTGTATATTTATTTCACCGCGCCCTCCGCGTGAAATGTGGCATTTTGTTTTTTTATCCGCGGGTGATTTGACTGTATAATTACGTCATGTTCTAGATAGTGTATAGTAAGTTGTCCATGGTTGTGATTCCCTCGCATTATTTGTCTAATTTTAAATGCAAATTCACGGACAAACGAGGCGTTCGCTCATCGAGTCATCTCATCTTAATAAACATATCCTGCAATATGAACACTTTATAGGAGAGGAAATTAAATTGGGATGAAAATTCTCGCGTCATGCTAAGCCTTGACAGGACGACGCCACGATAGCGTATATACAATACGGCGCCCCTTAATTATATATACGACAACCGCACGCTCTGTTATCGTATTAGAATTTACCCTCCCTTATAACGACCCCCCCATCCACCTATTGTCTCTCCTCCTCATTCGTCCCTTTCATCCTGGATATCCGCTTATATAGCGTCGTCGAAGAGACTTCGTCACTCTACAGATGGAGCCACTCGGTCACTCCATCCTTTAAATAGTGTTGCTCATCTCTGTACAAAAGCCGCCGAAATCCGAATTTTCAAAATGAAGATTGCCGATGATGCGAAGTATACGTTATGAGCGTTACTTTTGTTTTTCTGTAACGTAATACACGTACGGTATATGTATACGGTATACGGTATATTTGTGCAGTGGTTATGCCATATACACATGCATTTGGCAGTTGCACGCCGTATTATTATTATTAATTCGAGGGGGAATAAGTTTTGTGGTCAAACCGGTTTGGGCCATTCATTTTATGCGTGTGGACATTTCAAAATACTCGATCGTTGTATTTTATCGGTCACTTCATTATTCGAAACAATAAGTATTCATTATTAATATTGTTTATTAGTAATTCGAAACAATGACCCATTTTTTGACTTCATATATAGTGGTGCCGTGATGGATGGTAATACTTGTATATAAAGATTCGTGTAGAGATTCGTGTTTGCGCGGATATTTTTATGAAACGTGAATAAATTACCCGCGGGAACTCAATCTGACACGTTCGTCAAGTTAAAGTATATGCTCGTATATAGCAGAAGCTCTATTTTCCGGAATGCGGATTAACCGGTTTTTTTATACGCATCGTGGAGAAAATACATGTATAAGAAGAAGAGAATGTGAATTAAGTAGCCGTACTTTTCTTTACCGTCTTTTGTCCGAGGAACTTTTAATTCCCGACCATAATTTTAAGTTTGATCGATGGGAGATTTCATTTTCACCTCGAAATCTTACTTTAAATACAGAGTGACGTCACGTGAAAAAGCGACATTATTCGCGCGTAAGGGTAGGAGCAGAGTGAACCGATTTCAGATCAGCTTTCTGCCTCCGATTACTAGCGCATGCGCATTCGCAAAA
>JAQGAO010000754.1:0-29857 GCA_034697705.1 Ommatoiulus sabulosus | reverse complement strand
TGTGCGTTCGTCGATTTTTTGAACGACCCACTGGGGGAGTGAGTGGGTGCAAATCGCGCTTTAGGAGTCCCCCTTAATGGTTAATAATGTTATAATCATTGAAATTAATGATAGCAGCCCCATAGTGATCCTCCCAGCTAAATTTCCACCTGTTGAGGCAATTATTTTTTGATCCCAGAAATAAGTGAAATCAATGTGTATGTTTAATACCCAACTAATTGTTAAATTTCCAGTTTATTGTCATATTTTAAAAAAATATTCTGAAAAAAAAAATATTTAATTATTAAAAATTGAAAAAGAATACACAAAACTGTTCATTGGACAGTCAATAATCTGTTAAAAAATATTCGTACATTTGTCTATTTAAAATTCAGTGAGTTTCTAGAGTTTGATTAAAAAATGGGATGAAACATTAGAGAAAGTCACCCCATATTATGGTTGTATACATGAATATTTTTTTAATCAGCAATTTAACTTTGGGCACCATTCCCATGCTGCGACCCATTGTCTATGAGAATTTTTCAAAAATAATTTTAGGCATAAAATTAACTGTTTTCAATACTTTTTTCTTAATTGGTAACGAAGGTATAAAACTAGGAAATGTGAAGTTGACATTCATAAATTTCCCACGCATTAATATTAAATTAAAAAAAATCTTTGAAATTTAACAGGTGACATCCAGGGATTCATCCAGGGATGTTGTAGAACAACATTTTTATTGAAAATAAAGTACAATGTAGTTCAATTTATGTCAAAAAATATCTACGCCATGATTTCCATAATGAATGTCAGCTGATACACCCTTGCAAATTAAGGGTCGATGATCAGAGAATACAGAACAGATTTAACGGGTCGTAAAATTAATCGGTGCATCTTCGTAATTTGTGAAATCAATTGGAATATGCCTAAAGTCAGCCATTATTCGATAATTAGGCTGTCATTATAAAGGCAATATTTAGAAGTGCTGTTGCACCAATCGCATTTTAATCCCCCGATTGATTTATTGCGGGTCATAAGCTTATCATTAAAAGCCGATTGGCTGTTGACTGGCCCTATAAAATATGAAAAAATGCTTCTCGATGATTAAGACGTTTTCCATAACGACGCCCGGGGCGATTAATGCCATTTGCACGTCGGGATAAGGAAAACTGGAGGATCGCAAGATTGGCGAGAGGAAGGGAGGAAAGGTTCACGAGGTTTGATTGATCGACGATTAAATTTAACGGGAGTTGAAAATGGTCATAAACATCACACTGGGCTTTTACGAAATCTACCCAACTTTTCTTGCCAATATAACAGCTGTTTGAGAATGCAGACTTAATATTTGTACAGGTTCTTAGGTACATTGTATAATTATATATATATATTGGAGGAAAAATCTGAATCACAGTGATTTGATCATTTTTAAAGTGCAATTAATTATGAAAAAATGTATTGCAGATTATTCATAAAATATGTAGAAACAATGTAGAAAAATATATATGGCCTTAAGAAACTAACTACTAGACATTAATGGTTTTCGTACAGTTTCAAGTAGTCCGCGCAATCAAAATGGAAATGTTCTTAAATTCACCACAAACACCTCACGTACACATATCCTATGAAAAGACTTTTGCTGCCATCTATCGGAGCTGTGAAGTACATGATCACCTTGAAAACTCGGTTGCTAATCGCAGATATGTTCGCCCACATGTGTTATGGACATTTGCCGCCATCTATCGAACAACTGGGGTATTTTACGGGGGATATAAAAACCCCGCCTGCTCAACGCAGAGAGACACACCGGGAGTTATTCGCCAATATTCAGCACCTACGTGTTATGGCAAGACACATGCTACCATCTATCGACCAACTGGGGTACCTCCTTTGGAATTTTGTCCGCATTACGATGATCGATTACGATTGAACGAGGGGATTTCAGCGTTTTTTCACGAAAATGCCAGGTCCGTAGTTTCCAAAATATTATCGCAAAACTATTTGCTTTATTCGAAGGCTTTAACTGACCGCATGCGCTGCTCGTTAATCCTGCCAATGCGACCTAACCGCAGACCTTTAATTAGCCCTAAATGGGGTGGGCGAGATTTCATTCATTCGTACATTTTTGCATACCATTCCTCGAATTTCGGATCCCCAGTGAATTAGACACGATAGCCAAAGGTCAAATGTCGTACGAGGGATGGACTGAACATGTGTTACAACACGTTTCGTGTGTCGATTGAAACGATCGATATACACATGTACTACACGTACTGTACATTAATTTGCCGACAGCTTGAATGTATAAAACGAGTGTTGGAAATGATTATCAATTAACCCAACATGTTTTCTATTTACATATCAGCAAATAATATGATATCCCATAACTTGCCCGTGTTTCGTGTGTTTTAAAACGCAGGCATTGCACGCTTTAAATTAACAAGCCCCACGTCCTAGTCTTCTCCATTCAAATATTGCTGCTATTTAAAAACTATCTTAATTATAGACCATGAATGATGATATTTGAAATTTTTGTTCCATATCTGTACTGTATAATATTCAAAATTGCTGTCATGATCCCTCATCTGCTAGATTGTTATTCACCTTCAGCGTCTTTGAAACTAACTTGAAGATTTCCGAGTGCTCCATGTGTTTTAATTTTTTCATCTGCAGTCAATTACTATATGTAGATTTGTCCGTCAGGTTTTTAAATTGAAACACGCTAAATAAGGCAGCCGCAGAATAAAAGATTTCTAAAGTTCACGGAGGATTAGTTTATTCACTCTATGGCATATTGCTTTTCACACCGTTCTCCGGGAGGTTAAGGTCGCTAAATCATTCAATTCTACTGACTTTCAAATTTGCAAACAAGCAGCTTTTATTAACTACAGTATACTGAACATTAAGACCCATCTTCAAGCAAATTAATGTTTATACACACTGGTGGCTTTTCTATAGCCTGCACTGAAAGCACGTACACTGTAGTAATGTCGTTCAACTACAATATTGTTCAATTCGTTTCATTATTTCTGATTCAGATGTCCGCTAGTGGACCGCCTGTAGATCTCTCGGATAAATTTTCCTCTAAATTCGCCCTAGTTGCCATTGCCGCTGAAAATGGCGTTTTTCAGCTGCTGTTTCGATCCCGACATTTTCGAAAATGTCATCAAGAAATGCGCCGATCCTCACTGTGAGTTCGACCAGAGTCGATCTTGTTCAGTTGCAAGCTGTGTTTTCGCATGGATTTTTTTAGATCTTGCATTGATTTTGATTCCTCGCAATGCAATATACCTTTTTTGTGTATTCATTTTTTTTCGGGTCGTTTCGCCCTCCTACCTATACTAATTTTATTTTCTAGCAGATTTGTATCGATTTTACATTTACGGTAGTTTGTAGATTGGAGTTTTTCGTGTTTGCCGTTCTTGTTTGCAACTTGCTCGTGTTGTCATGAGTTTTATTACCAAAGTCGTACCCTGACCTCTGACTGAAGGCAATTACCGTTATTTTGGCAGCTACGAAACAAAATATGGTAATCTAACATGCCATTACGTGATAGTGTTTTTTCCACATCTCAGAAACCAAATACGGTATATTGTATATACATGTACTTTTACAGAAGTGAAAACTTGGAAACTTACGAATGGCTTTGAAGTATCCACATTCTTTAACTGTTTTTCGAATATTCTGGTCTGTATAATTTAAAGCGCAAACTTTGATTCAAAACTCACATTGCCTTTTTAAAAGTTCATCTTCTTATTTGCACGAACATACGACTCACTGCCGACAAATTTTCACTGAAAAACCTCAGATTCGAACTTACCGCCATCTTGAAAAAAAAAAAAATAGAATGTGTGACGTCATCAGGCAGCCGTAGATACATTCTAATCAATTTTTATATCCACGATCCAAACCAGAAAGTTAGTAATTAGTGAGCTCACGAAAATTTGGGAACACTATTTTTCCTTATTTATAGGGGAAATTACCTGTTGATTTTGACATAATTACACAAAAATGTAAAATTTGGTCATACCGAGTGTCCCATAAGTACTCCATCATAGGAACAGGTGGACATAATGAGCATACTGTACAGTATGTTTAATGAATAAAAACTGGATTTGTTTTGCCTTGTTTGTGGTACAGTATATATTTGTCCTTAGATTTCTGGGGTTTGCAATACTTTATGCAAATTGTTTACCTGGCAGGACTAAACAATATTAATGGAGATAATAATCCACTTTGAATTACTGTAGGTATAAATGTAGCTTTAGAAATTAAAGCTCTAGCTTATTGAAAGATAGCGTTAAAACCCATTTAAAGCCCAACCAGAATGTTGTGATTTAAAGTAGAATCGTATCAATACAAGTGCTTTTACAAAATTCTCGGTCAGTTCAAACACATTCTGTTTGGGTGAATCAAAGCAAAGTTAACGAAAAAAAACTGCCTCCGGTCAGAGTTCACCGATCGGCCTTTGCCTATATGACCCTATACAAACTTACCCACGTTTCTCCAAATAAAAGGTTGCTGCGGATGCTGCTCCGCACTCCGGCCGCGGTATAAGCGCTTGGTGGACAGCATATTCCCGGTCAATCCATCGGTACGTTATGAAGGTTGCACCTCCCAGTAGCATACTGGTTGATCCTCACCAGTTTTGACCGATGATGTTCAATGTGCTAGGTGGAGAAAGTGCAACCAACCAAATTATGTGTATTTTTTTGCGATAATACTCAGAGTAGAAAAGTGAACTGTTCATTCCATCTTAGGATGGCCTGGTCAAGGGCAACATGGAGAAGCTCACCTTTTATACGCTGTCCTCCCCAGAGAAGCTTGACCGCATTGGCGAGTACCTGCTGCAGCGTGTCAGCAGGGACATTTCGAGACATCGCGTTGGGTACGAGCAATGCAATTTCTATGATCCAGCAGCTAGCATTATCCGATGAGTAGTCGTGGCAACTTTAGCAGTTTATCCTTGTTAGCTACGTGATGGTTGCAGTGGAGGCACTTGACCAACTGCTGGTGGCCTCACACTCGCAGAGTCTCAACCTCTTCGTAGAGAGCTTCCTCAAGATGGTGCAGAAGCTGCTGGAGAGCTCCGATTATCAGTTTCAGTTGATGGCCACACAGTCCGTGAGTCTTAACCCAGGTACTTATTGGAATTCCCATCTAGCCAGCTTAATTTCAATCTACCTTTTTTGACAGTTTGTCAAGTTCACCAACATTGAGGAGGACACTCCTTCCTATCACCGGCGCTACGATTTCTTCGTCTCCAAGTTCAGCTCTCTATGCCATTCTGGTGCCGATGATGCGAGCATTCGGCGCAAGTGAGTTTAATTCCCGTTCTAAGATTTCATAAGCATAATGCCTGCATTGATAAAATTGACTTTCTCCATCAAAAGAGAATAAGTTAGATTGGTTTAATAGGAGTATTTTTCAAAAATATTACCATTACTTTGTGGATTCATTGAAGATACATGTACATGTATAAAGAAATCTTATTCAAAATCCAAAAATAAATATACCAGGATCAGGAAGCACAAAGGAATCCTTCGAAAATGGAACCAATTTTAAATCAAATCTTCGAAACGAAAGAGTTTCTTACGGGAGAAGGACCCTGCGGAAATTAAATTAGTCTTTCATGAGATCAGCAAATTCATCCAAATAAAAAGAATGCTGTATAATCCCAGCAATGTTCATTGGAAGTGTGAGAAAATACCTTGGAAATTTAGAGCATAATGCGACAATTGTTAGTGAATACAATGTCTTGAAATCACCGTCTTTGTGACATAGGCTACGTCTTGCTGGACTACGAGGATTACAAGGGGTTGTGCGTAAGACGGTGAGTGACGACCTGCAGGTAAACATCTGGGAGAAGACTCACATGGACAAGATAATCCCCTCACTCTTGTTCAACATGCAGGAAACTGAGTGAGTCACATTCTGTACTCAACCATAACAGGCAAAGCAGTTATCACAACCTCATTCTTCCAGATATTCTCCTCCTGCCACGGGATTGAATGGCTCACCAGTGGAGGAGCTTGATCCCGCGGCCCTGGCTGAGACATGCTTGCGGGAGGTCACCGGAAGAGCGACTTTTGGCAATATCAAAGCAGTTCTTCAGCCAGTACTCAAGTACGTTTACACAACTGTTTGGGTTAGTGAAATGACTATCTTTTACCTAAACGCAACTACACATCACCCTATAGGCATCTGGACAATCACCAGCTGTGGGTGCCCAACAATTTTGCTGTCAACTCGCTGAAGGTCATCGTCTTCTCCATCAAGGCAAGTGGTGGTAAATCCCTGATGCCTACCGGCAATCTTTCCAGAGCTCTGATCCTAATGCTTTGCCGCCTTTAGTCTCAGTACTCTTACGATGTGGTGCAGATTCTTTTGGCCCATCTGGACGAGCACACCAAAGATAATGCCAAGATTCGCACTGGGATGGTGGATGCCATGTCCAAGGTCATCTCCATTGCTGCTGGTGATGCTGTGGGGCCCTCAGTCATTGGCACTGTGAACTCGCTGCTCATGCATTTGCGGCGCTCTGTGGACAGGCAATCACAGGCTGACGAAAGAGCATTCCAAGAAGCAGTCATCAACACTTTGGGTTTGTTAAATTTGTCTGAGAGGTCGCTTTGTTTTTCTAGGATGTTAGGCAGTATACATGATTCATGTGTACGCTTTCCTTTCCCAGGAGAGTTTGTGCAGAGCCTTCCTGACTATCAGAAGATTGAAGTCATGATGTTCATCCTTGGAAAGGTGCCAGTACCAGAACCAGATCACAAATTCCAAGATGGAGATGTGCTTGTGCAGAACATGCTTCTCAAATCACTTCTCAAGGTTTGAATTGACCGAAAAATATTTTCCAAAATTTTTTTTTTAAAAAATCATTGTAACTTTATTGACTTTAACTGGATTGCATCATGTTTACAACAGGTTGGCACCAAATACACAACAGTGCAGATGGCCACCACTTTCCAGAGCCAGTTCATGGAGCCCCTTTTGCGAATCTCCCTGGCCCCCGACCCTGACGTTCGTCTAGTGGTGCAGCAGATCCTACATACACTCATTGACCGGCACAATAACCTGGAGAAAGTCCTGAAACCAAAGTGGGTGTAGAGCTTGTGTCCCATCTCTGCTGATTGCGCAGCTGATAACATGCCATCCTGTACTCTTCACAGCTTGGACGTCATCAACACCGATCTGAACATCGAGAAGTGTTCACGCCAGGACGTGTTTTTCATGAAAAAGAACGGACAGGATCTATACATGTGCGCCTACAACAATATCCAGTTTCTGAACAATCGCCTGGAAAATATCGACGCATTGTACTGCACCTTGGCGCTGCTGGCTGTTGAGGTGGCCAATGAGGACGTCATGATTGACATGATCCGTTTGACACTGGCTCTTCAGGTAGGTCCAGGCTATTGGTAAATCCAGGAATACTGCATCCACAATCTCAACAATTCTCCAACGGCAAACATCTTTGCAGGAAATAGCGTTAGACAGGCGCGAACAGATAAGCAGTCAGCAGCGCTGCTCTATCCATGCCCTCGTAGCGTGTCTCCTCAACTTGGTCTCGTACCTGACCACCATTCCAGCACTTGGCCAGTACATAGAACAGGTTAGTGGCGTTTTTGGATTTTCCAAATTTATGTTTGCACTCTTCAATACTAAACTCTTAAATACTCACAGGTAATAAAGCAAAGGCGCGAGGATGCACCGTACTTGCTGCCTATGGATGACTATCAAGACTGCGACGTCTCGCAAATCCAGGAGAACTTGCTCTTCGACAAGAGTGCCATTGTCGAGGCATTCCACAGTCATGAGCACGACACCACTAAGCTGCAGCTACCATTTATTCCCAGGCATCCAGGTGACAAGATCAAATTGGCTATTCCAAAAGTGACCAAATTAGAAGGAATGTCGCCTCGTGAATGATAGCATCATAATCTAACGTAGCATTTCCCGTCTTTTCTTTTTCCAGAAATGTCCAGCTTGACACACAGCGTGAGCGACCTCAGTGTTGAAGTGGACAGCATTACTTCTTCACCAGGAATGGCAAGGGTAAGGCCAACGGATATTCTAATGGTCTTTCGTTCGCATGCTTCGAACCAGATTCAATTTTTAATGCATCATTGCGTTGCACAGAGACAACCAGAGGAAGAGATCACCGTCGAGTCACTAAGGAAGATGATGGCTGAGCCGATGGAGATAGAGAAGCAAGCAGAGGAGTTGCGCCGGCAGCAGATCGTCGAGCATTTCCGGACTGCCGCCTTTGAAGATCTGGTAAAGAAATCTGAAGCAAAGGTAAATCCATCGCCGGGAAACCTGCTTTAGAATCTTTATTTCTCACAATGTTGTCCATTTGCTTAAAGGTTGACCAGCTCCAGAATAAGCTTAATGAAATTCTTGGCAAGATGGCTCCAACAGGAATCGAGCATGGTAGTCGTCCAGCAGCCAATCCGCATCCATCTTCTAAACTAGACGACTGGCCAAAGCTGACAGCTCAGCCCATCTACGAGATCCATTTTCCAGAGTTGTTTGTCTATTAATGCCAGCTGCATTTGTGCCATCCCATATCACTCCGAAGCAATAATTATGTAGCAAATGCATCTTGTCAGCACAATTTCAGCTACAATGTTTTTAAGCTTTGCGTAATCGTCAGTATTTTTGAGCAGAGATGTGCTTTAACAAGGTCATCCAAACAGTTTAGACATGCACCCCACTTAGATTTATTCCTATTATTTCTTCGTTTAACTGTCTCCTTTTAATCCACACGATGCTCATCCTCGTCATAAATTATGAGAAATGAGTTGCCATAAATTCTTACTAGTGGGCGCCTGTCACTACTAGTAAGAATTAAAGCTATAACTGGGCCAGAAACTTAATTACAGCATTACCAAGATAGCTTTTTAAGTCATTGTTACTGCATTTTACAAAGTCATTCCTGATATTATAAAGTGATTTTAGAAACAAAATGATACCATTTTTTGAATTTGGCTTGATGGTTCTTAGGAGCAGGTTTTTACCCAAGCATGCATTTACAAGAATTTGAGCAATTTAAATTCGTATGGCTTGGAGTACCACTGAAACACACACCCAAGTATGCCATCATCGTTTCACAATGGCTCGAGTTTTGGTGAACACGAATCTTTAGTTTGTTATTATTGCAAGTTAAATTGAAACTGGGAAAGCTGGAAGGACGTAACATTCCAACATGGAGAAGTGCTACCACGTGCAGGTTATCTATTGTAAAAAGTATTGTAATTTATTGCATATCGCTATAAAATCTGTTACAAACCATTGTGAACGGCTCATTTCCCCATAATTTGATAACTTTTAACTGACAAAGTACTTCTGTAGCGGTTCACCGAGAATGACTTCCATGTCGGCAATGACGGACTGACAGAGTTGTTCCACCTCCACAGACTCATCTGCAAGAGATACAAATTGAAGTTAACAGGGCAGGCAAAGTCTTAGGGAGATGTTTTCTACTCGTTGTTTCATGCAAATGTAAATAAGTCTGACGCAAGTGGAATTCTGGCATGATCTTACCTTCCATTAATTCAGCGAGGAATGGAATTGTCTCAGGAAGCAATGTGACAAATTCTTCTCCTAGCTTTCGAGCCAGTTCTTGAATCATTTGCAAGGCAGCAAATCGAACCTGCGATACAAATTTAATGTTTCAATGAACATGTTTTTAGAAAATAAACTGTATTTTCTGTTTTGAAGGACTTAATTGGAAAAGTAAGTTTCATCAAGTGAGAAATGACACGGACTAGTGCTGAGAAGCAAGTGAAACTAAAATGAGATTTAAACATGAGAACCAAAACAGAAAAAAAGCATACCTTAGGTGATGAATGCCTCGTTTTCAGCAGAACTTTATAGCTGAGGGTTTTCCAGAGCACATCGTTGCTGGCTGAAACAGCGAATTGGCCCACGCAAGGATTCAAGTGATTACATACATGGTCGTTATAATCATCATTCTCCACACCATTTTCAATCTGAATTAAAAGAAAATCACTTTTGTTATAGAGCGAGCCAAGTGCTGATTAACAATAAGCTGAATGTAGAAAGCGCCACTTACCTGATCCACCAAGGGCTCAAGCAGGGTTTCGAAGCGTTCCTTGTTCACAAATCCCTCGTTGTCATATAAGAAGCACTTGTGGAGGCAATCTAGGATGCGCCGTACCAAAAGAAGAGCTGTGTTGCGGTCATTTTCTTCAAGGGTCTCCAAATCTGTGATGGCAAATTAATAGGCGTTTACAACAGAGTATATCTAAGGTTTCATTAAACCCCAATGAATAAGGCTAACAGAGACTAATTGAATCCTATGAATTGGATTCACTAATTGAGTCCATGAATTCAATCTAACTTTATTGAAACTTGCAAGCATGCCCTTCATCTTTACATTTCATTAAGACTTCGAATCTTGCAAAGTTATTTCAAAAGTCTTGAAACTTGCTGAGAAAAACTCATTAAAGGTTTTAAGTTCTCCATTGAAATTTTCTGTCCTCTTTTTAAATATGAACCAGAAAAACAATTTTTTAACTGTCACGGAATCATTCTCGAGCTTACTAAAATAACGAATTGATCAGAATTCCTTTGAAAATTAATGAACATCAGCTAAACAACCTTACTAAATCCGTATGAATCACCGCCTATGCATTAATAGGGTTCTTCTACACATGCTTAATTAACTAGTGCTTTTAATCTTACCCGAAAATGCATATTCAGACCTCAAATTCATTACACTATCAAAGAAATTCATCACACTCACCACTTTTGGAGGAGTTGTTCTCATCTAAAAGTGTAGACGCATTCCGTATGAAGTGTCCAGCAAACAGAATAAAAAGGCTTTTTAATCTATCGGCGATCTTATCAGCCATAAAGTAAAACACCAACGCTCGGTCACGATCCGAACCTTCCCTCGTTGCCCAATCGAAAAACTAAAAAACCGAAAAAATGACTGTAACAAGAGTGGTCAATCATGAGTATCTACCAAGTGGAATAGTGGTGCAGATACCTTAATAAAAAATGGCCGAAAAGAAGATTCAGACATTTTAACGACCAACACTATGAGAGGCTCAGCGACATATTCTTCGACGGCAGCAATGTTTTCTGCACTTTCCTGCAGGATTAACAAATTAATTCAATGATTACACTCATAATTAAGTTTGGAATTAGGATGTGATTTCGCCAATGCTCACCTGAGGATGTGTGGAGCGATAATCGAGAGCAGTCAAGAAGAAGCTTAGAAGAGCCTCGTGCCAGATGGCTACATCTTTGTCTGCAAATTTGATCGCCTCACTGAGCGTCTGCATTAAGGGCTGGATTGCACCACTCTGGTTTTCAGCACACAGTTCGTAGCACGACTGGATGGCCGGAAGTAGTATCCTAAGAGAAACTTCTTTCGCCAGGTTATGCCTATCAAAATTGACAGGTGATATACCATTTGTCATTTGTAAATTCAAAAGCAATAATACAGTAAACATGATTATACAGGAAATTCTGGAAATTAGGTTCTCCAGATAATCCACAAAACGAGGTAAAACTCAATAGGTTTCATTTGAAGCTATTAATTTATGCAGCATATAGAGCAATATAGGTCATGTAACTGCCCCAATAGAGGTCCTACATAGAATTTTTTCGACCAAACTTTGCTGTTCCAAGCAAGGAAGCCAAACATTGTACAAAGAAAATTGAACCAAAACTCATTTCCTGTTATTTATCCTACATAAATGCTAGCAGTATTGCACAAAATAATTGTGCCACATTTTTAAGTACTTAGGGATTAGCTGACCCCAGATAATTGGCAGTCTACTGTATTCACGGATAACTTTTTAAATCCTTACCTTATTGACTTAAGACGTGTTGCCAATGGCGATTTTGGGCTGTCTGGAATCACAGTGGACAACTGGCACACCTGTAAAGTCATTAAAAGAAACCAACTCAAACCTCAAGTTTACAATACAGACAGAAGAACAAGTGCAATAAAGGAAAAACAATAAAACGCGTGAATACAAAGAAAAAGCTTATACCTTCAATAGAATGGAATACAAATAAGGGCTTAAAAAGTGCGGTAAACTTTCTACGACCCGATGAATGGCTGTCACCACGCTCAGCAAAAGCAGTTCATTTCTGGAAAGAAAGCAATGCGGATTTTAACATCAGAATGATTCAAGGACTTGACATTGCCGGAACTGGGCTTACTTGGATATCTTGTCCACATCTTTGGAGATTGCCATGATGGCCGACACGATGCGGGGAAGGTGAACAATGACATGGACCTGCAGAGTTTGGCAGAGTTCTGCCAAGCAGAGCAAGGCACTTGAGTGTAAGTGCTCGAGCATGGGTTTGTGGCACAGTAATTCCATGGTCACTAACAGTACCTGAAAATGCACCAAATATCAGTAAACTTCCAGCTAGTGTTTTACTGTTGCTGAATAAGCCAGGTCTAACTACTTGAGTCTTACTTCCTTGAAAGGTTCAGGATGTTTGTTTGCCACGAGACGACTCAGGTGCTTGAAAGCCAAAAACACCATTTGCTTATTGACGATTTGTTGTGTTGCATCGCTGCTGCTTTCCACTGGGGTGCCTCCACGGATAATAGCCAGAAAATCTGGTACAATTTCGACATAAGGTTCAACCTTGAAAAATAACAATTGAACCAAATTAAAAAATTATTTTGCTTGTTATTCATACATTATTCACAAAAAAAACCTTAAAAGTATGAGTGAGTTACTTTAGATGTGTACATAAAAAAAAAAACGAAAAACAAGCCAAGACTGCAGTAGAAAGAATGAACGCTGCAAACCTTGGAGGATTCTGTGCCAATACGCTGCAGCTTTGCCACAAGCATCTCAATGGCTTTGCACTGTAGCGAAAGGTTGGCATCGTTGATGAGGGCTTTGATTACGTCGATGAACATGACTTCAGGAATGAGACAAGTGGACTGCAATATATTTCATAAATTTGTAAATTTTCTCTTTTGTTGCACAATGGATAAATCTCACTGCTGAAAAAACGTACCCTGTCCAATAGCTCGTACGTCCGATGCACCATCAGTTTCCAGAACTTGGCGGCCGATGCATTTGCCTTCGTGCCATCCTTGGCCGATTTCCCGAAATGCTGCACACATTCCAAGGTCTGCCGCAGCAAAATTCTGTAAAGCTCTTGATCGGCACCACCTGATTCCGCCCCCATTTCCACAACCTGAAAAGAACAAACAAATTTATTTATGAGATCGCAACTTCCTTAAGAAAACACGTTACCAACCTCTACAACGTACCTTTCCGAGGAATTCATCGCTACTGAGTAGTGATGCAGCAAATTCCACGACAAGCAGAAGGTAGTGATGCCGCTGTTTAAGCGAGTGTAGCTGGAGATACATTTCATCTTCACAAGTGTCGTCACCTGGGGAAATAGACAAGAGATTCTGAATCTGAGCGATGCCTTAGGTGATCACTCCTGCACAAACGTTTTTAAAACATAAAAAATGCTGCCTTCATCCTGCTCTACATTACTCACCTTCACTTTCAGCTACAACGACGATATGACCAATAAGACGATTACACGCTGCAATTTGGTCGGTCGGCAAATGTTGATGGCAAATGTGCCTGGCAAAGTCTAGGACTGACCGCTTGTCACCAGTGGTCTATGGTCAATTAGAACAGAAAGTTAGCTTAATACAAGGACCATAACTTGGTAGCACTTGAGAATGACATAACAAAGGTACTTTTTTGGCCAATTCGGTTCTCGTATCCCACGTGGCATAAGACTGCAGAATAATTGAGACAATAAGCCACAAATAGTTATTGTCCTTCAGTGATTCAATGAAGCATTTAAAGAGGGGTAATCGTCGATGTTCAGGGATGTCAGGAAGGGCATCAACAAAAATCCGCGTCAGCGAGATCACCAGTTTCTTCTCGTCAAGGGAATCCCCAGTGTGTCGACGAGTCTGAAAATGATTATATAACCCCAACTTGAGAAGCATGGTCATTAAATTTACCCTCTTACACAAACCCAGGTTCTAATAAATAATGGCATTTTGTACTTCAAAAGGTCTATCTAAAATGATTAAACTTTTGTATAATTTCATATTAGGCAGCTTTCATGTATCATGTATCCCTAAATCAGAAATTATTTAATACTGCCATTTAAGATTTTTTTTTTGGAAAATGATACAAAAGCTTAGATTTTATGAACCTATTTAATACCTATGTACTAATTCTTTCATATACTGTAAACTTAGGATAAATCTATCTAACTTCTGTAATGTACTTTTAAGATAAATGTGGTTTCAAAAATTACACTGATTTGAAAATGTCTTTGAAATGGCATCACTATACTTCTAAAAAATGGTGGCATGTTTAAATAATTTTGAAAAAAAAAGAAGCTCAGCAGCTTTAGAAAGTCCATGACAAATTTTAGCTGTCCAAGAACGGAAAGGAAAAAAGAAAATACAAAAACAAAACTTGAATTTACCTCCAAAATTGGAGGTATAATGCTCTCTACTGTTCTTGTAATAACATTGAAGCTATAGCTGTCATCGTGCCGGAAAACGTTTGCTCCCATGAATGTAAAGATGGCCATGGCATTGTGTAGCACACATTCCTGAAAGGAGAACATTTTCAAAGTCAAATTACCAACAAGAATTTTCACTGATTGCTTCAACGTAATATTCCTAAGGGCTGTATAAACTGTACTCACGGGAAACAGCTTGGCAATGCTAGCAAGCAGGAGCAGCGCATGATGATGAATCCTCGGATTCGAGGTGGTTCGGATGCACTGTACTACCAACTCTATGTTGAATTGGTTCTGCCCCGAAACATCTAAATGAAATGTGTTAAGAAATGGGCTATTCCTCCATTTTGGAAAATGAAAGAATAAATACTCACCTTCGGCAAGATGTTCTCTGGAGTCTGCCAACTGGTCACAGCATTTCAGTAAACACATAAACAGGAGTTGCTTGTCATAATCGCTTTCCATTTCTGACTCCAAGGACCTTAATTTTGAGACAAATAAAATGTGGTCAAAAGCGTTGAGTAAGAATTCCAAATTTCTTAACCTAAATTAACAATTATTAGGAATCCAGATCGCTGATCTTTTCTTATTTCCACGTTCTCCATTTTTACAAAATAAATTCCAGAATTTAACATTCTTAAGTTGCCAGGAACATTCTTCACATAAACGTATTATTGATTTTGGATATAGTTTGGGAATTTTCCCAACTCACTTTTTCAGGTATGCAAATAAGATAGGTATCAATTGCACAGCATCTTCAAAATAGCGCTTTCCTTGGATGGCTTCCAAAATCACCAGCAGCCTTCGGCGTGCTAAATCTTCAGGCGTACCAGTATCTTTATCACATTGAGTTACTTTGAGATTTCTGAAATAAACACGTCATCAGTTAAAATTACCAACTAATAAAATGACAAATCTGAAAAAATGTTATAAATTATTTTCTTACCTTAGCTGGCCTTTGACCTCCTTCACGGATTTCAGCACAGCAAAAGAATTTATGCCCAATTTTAGTTCAACCAGTGCATGTCCTCCATTAAATGGAAGCTGCCGAATTTCGCAAATTTAACATTTAAGAAATCGCATGATGGCACAGTAACCAATGACATTGCAATGGTCTAATCCAAAGTTCTCACCTTCCGTAACACCCTGCCAGCACTTCTGATGACTTCGTTGTTGCTGCTATTAACTTGCAAGTCGATAAGTATCTTCAGAAAATCCTGCTGCATGCTTGGCACTGCTATGAAAACATCTTTCGTCATCTAAAATTGAAAATATTTTTTTTTGAAAATGGCCGCTCATTTTTGAAAAACAAAATGACAATTTTGACGGTATGGTTATCAGGTTTACAAAAATTACCTGCTGCATTGCTACTTTCTGAATTGTTGGCAAACTCGGGTGTGGCGCTGCCTGAGAAAATTCCAAAGCGTTCTTAAATGTGACTTTAGCTGATGGTAAGACTTCAAAGACCGAGGCTGAAATTGGTGTGAGTAGCCTGAGAATTTGGCACGCGAAGGTATGTTTGCTGATCGAAATGCCTCCTTCACTGGTCCCCAAAATAACATCCAAAAGTGGCAAAAGTCGCTCTAGGATGTTCTGTAAAGAACAAGGAGATGAAAGTACAATTAAAAATGGACGTTAAATAAGCTATAAAGCCTATACATTTACCTGGAATGAATAAAATGCTGATAAACGAAACAACGTTTTCATAAAGTTTCCAAAAGTTGTGGAGTAATGTGTAAGGGGACTGCCCCTTGGTATTTGTTCAGGGAGATTATTTATTTACATAGGGAATTATGTATGGGACAGAGTCCGAACCACCTTGGTATTTGTTGATGGAAGATATTTTTTAAACAGGTTCTTCACTATGATATATACTTGACATTACTTTCGAGCCCTTAATCACTTTGCGTACGTGTATTAGAGCTTTTTTAAATTATATTTGAAACTCACACTGGTAGCCACCCTTTTCAGAGATGACAGCAACTGATCCTTGATTGCATCGGGGATGAGCTCATTGGTCATCCATTCTAAGATGACGGAGATAGTGCCTTGCGTGACACTGCTTGTATTTTTCACTGACAAAGCCTTCTCAAGAACAACACTGAGCATACTATGTAAAAGTAAAAAAAATATGCATTAATTACAGAGTTCCTCAGTATAAATACAACATAGTTAAGGTTTAGCTCCTTACTCTCCATCACACAGAATTTCGTCCTTTGAGGATAGGATCTTCTTTGCAAGGCTGAGCATTGGTGACTTCACCCATTCACCGGTCACCAAGCCAGTTAGACATTCAAAAGCGGCACCGCGCACAAATTCCGATTTCGAAGTGCAAAATGCCAACACAAATGGAAATGCTGATAATATGAAAACAAAATCCATTATAGATTAATTCCGTTCGATTTAAAAATGGAAGCACAAGAAATGAATTGTAAAATGTTCTGAAAAACGTCCAATTCTTAAAATTTCACTAGCAGGCTAATGATGATTTGGAAATCCATGATTTCTACATGGAAAATGTAGATTTAATGAGAATCAAAAATAAACTCGAGTAAAACATAAAACAGGTTTTTTTGTGGTAAATCAGGAAAATGGTCAAAATGCATGGCCTGCCTTTGAAACCATGTGATCCTTGAAATATGTCAAGTTATCAAAAACGAATTTTAAAGAAGCTGACAAACATTATATAGCAATACTCACCATCGGGAAGTTGCTTACTCTGGGCTTCTTCCGGGCGTTGCACCGAAGTCAGTGTTGTCGACAGTAAATTCAGACAGCGCACTTGGATTACTGGTGAACTATTGCCCAATTCAGAATTCTTGGCTAGTACAAACAACAAGAACTGCATCCAACTTTTCTCATCGACAAAGCAAGTCTGCAAGAAAGAGCGACAAAGTCACATCAGCATTTGCCACCATATTTAGATAGCATTCAAACATTTAAGTTAAAAGAGGATAACCTTAATCCAAAAGCGAATCAGCATCTGAAATGGCTCCACCAAATAACCTTTCTGTCCATGCATCCAGCTGGTGACTTCTTTGAAGAAAGAGCAATGAAAAGCATTGCACAAATTTGTGGCTGCAACAAGCAATGCAAATGTGATCAGCAGAAGACAAGCATAACAATTCATATTTTAAAAAATGGTTATAACGTAAATTCCATAATGCCTACAATTTTAAAAGAACTTCTTATTTACAAAAATTAATTTTCCCATGGGTATTTTATCTCATGCTCATTTCTATTTATTTCAACATTTACTTATTTATGGATGAATAATAATCCTGTATGAGAAAACTTATTTTTCAAACAAACTGATGTAATCTTTGACCATTTACAAATTTTATAAATGTATTGTCTAATAATCAAGTAGTTTTTGCTCATAAAAATTTCCGAAAAATCTTTTCAATTGTCTCGCATATCTTTCTCAAAAACAGAAATTATGTCACCACGATCCAATTAAATCTACAAAGTACTTACTTTTGGTATTGACCATTCCAAGAACTACTTTTTTTAAACAGAAAAGTAGGGAAGGTAGGGCAAACAAACGTACAATCTTACTACGCTTTTTTAAAGGCACAGACTGTAGAAACTGCAACAATGCATCTTGCTCAAAAATTAAAGGCCATTGAAACTCTGTTTTTACATGCTGAACCTAAAAAAAAAGGTGTGGTTAGACAAAACAACTATAAGCAATCAGGGAGAAAAAAAATGCACACACTGCCGAATTCTGCTTACTTTCAAAGCCACGCTCATTTTAGAAGACACGAATTTCAGCACATCTTGTGCAAGATCGCCCATCTGGTCACTAGTCGAACTTACGTACGCAACTTCTCCGATAATCAGAGGCAGAAAGATTGAATTAAAGTGCACAAACATTGGATTAAAGCGTTTGTCCGACATTAAAAGTTTCATCTAGAAAAAATTCAACAACATCAACGATTATTTTGCTATAGACCGTAAACGAATGAGTTTTCACAGACAAAGCACTTTAATGGCAGGCCTTCTCACCAGATAAGCTCGATGTGCCTGGTCGATGGTGAAAATATTCTTAACGATACAATCAAGGAGCTGTGAATAGCAATTGGCGAGATCTCCTATGTCCATATTCTTAAGCTTCTTTTTTAGTGCTGGTTAAACAATAACAAGCATTTATTACAAATGTAGCATGAAGATATGTGATATTCAGAGCAGTAACTTACCTGTCCAAATTGTGCCATATTGGGGGTGGTACCGTAATAATTTAGTATAGCTTGCCACTTGATCCAAACGAATATGCTTAGTTTTTGAAGGGAACACCAGCGGAAGAAGGGACACGAACAGAAGTTCTATATTAGTCTCAGAGCAACTTTTGAAGCTGTTCATGGCTTGAATTGCAAAATATTTAACTTCGCGCCTGGAAAAAAATGGAGAAAAACGAAAAGAGCAAATAAACTTTCACAATAAATTCAGAAAAACGGAAAAATTGTCTAGTTCCAAAACTTGCTATTAAATCCACACATTTACTTTTGCAATACTCACCAACGCTTTTTAAGTTTCGTGTTGGTAACAATTTTAAGAAGAACTGGGATCAGGGCATCAGGGAGACATTTTCTCAGCAGCTGAAACATCAACCTTATACTAGAAAAAACCTCTTATTTGAATACACCAAGTCAAATCAAAAGATTTTCTGCTTACATTTTCAGAGTAAAGGACTTCTTTCACAACAATGGCGCTTGCGTCTTTTAAGCGGCTGATGACCAATTCTGTCAGTTTCTCATCATTAAAGCCCTGGATAAAATAATTAGTTGTTTTCAAATCTCAGCTCAACACGTACACCGCGCATAATTTGACAATGAACTAGACTATATCTAGCAGCTTACAAAGGTTCCCGACTGCTCGTTCAGCGATTTTACTGCTAACTGCCGGCGAAGTGGACTGGGATGATTCAGCGACAGTAAAAGTGGGGTTCCTTCAGAGTCCTGAAAAGGGATTATCATAGCGAAAATAAATAATAAAAACAGCAACTGCGTTTTGGTTAAGGATGGCTCACTTACGTCAAGAAGATTTGAATTGCTACCACACAGCAGTTTCTGCACCAGCTTTCGGGGTTTGGGATCAAGTTTCGCAACGAAATCTTCGACACTTAGGTCAAACGATAACGGGTACCTACAAAAGCCATAAATTAGCTGAAGGGCTATTGTGCCAGAGATACCCTTTGTGGTTTCAGGCTTACCGTTTCTCTAAAAGAGTGAGTAGTTTTTTAGTAAACTTCTTCAATTTTGATTGACCAATGCGTTTTTTTCCATTCATCATGCCAAGGTAAGTAGTCAAAAGCATCCTGTGGTTAAAAAATTGATATTTAATGTCAGAGAATTTTACCAATATTATGAGGAAAATGCATAAATCCTGAATTAGTTTTACTCAAACCCTAAGCCATTACGTTTTTTATAGCATTGATGGGCAAACAAATATTTGAAATCTTTGAAGAGCTTTGAACAAATACAAGCTTTCCACACAAGATCTTTTATTGAAAATAAAAAACATTTATGATTAATCCACTAGGAATGAACACCCTTTTCAACATACATTTGAAGCTTCTAAAGATAAAAGGGTTGCATTAAATTTTATGGAAAATACTAATTTTTTGGATAAAGTTAATTTTTAGAAAAACTAGCTAGCTCGAAAATTGATCTAAAAAACTCGCTTGGAATGCATCATTTCAGATAGAATCATTTTATTTTTAATCTATTTGAGAGGAAGCATTCAGTGCACATGGGTTTGATTCTCGGGTCAGCTATGTTGATTGTGGTTTTTCATGGTTTCCCATAATCCTCCAGGAAAATGATGAGATAGATCCTATATTAAATCGGTCATGACTGTCTTTTTTCCCATCTCAACCTCCTCCTCCTTGTTTAGGTTAGGTTTTCCCCCAGCCATGTACAGTGAAATATTTCACTATTGTCACTGGTCCCAAACTCAGGTTAATGGGGAGGGTTAGGCATATAAGAGGCAATGCCCTTATATACCAACAACACAATTGGTAACTGCTGCGCCAGAATCACATCGGCTCCAGGCTATGACACCAATGACACTGCATCCATGGTTGATGATGAAATACTATTTCAATGTTATTTTCATTTTTCCTTAAATGTGATTGCTCCAAATGATATTTTGCTTTCCCACTTAAGCTATAAAAATGACTTACCCTATAGTGAAGGTCACGTCTTCATTTCCCAAGTAAACACTGCCGAAGAACTTGAAAGCCTCCAAGGATTTCGTGTGATGAATCTTGCCATATCTTTCCTTCATCTCTATTAAGTTTCTCATAGCGGCTTTAATGCGAGTTTTCAGGATTAGACGTACAAGATGAGACATGTCGCAATGCTGCGACAATTTAGCAATGGTTGCCTCTACCTCGGACATCATCAAGAGGCGCATGCAATCTTTAGGTAGCTTAACCATTTTTTGTGATTCCATGACAGCTTGCAGACACTTGGCAGTCTCAGAAATGAGGTCTTCCGGTGCCGATTTCAGCACAACAAGGAAAAGATCGTGCAGAACGTTGGGCGATATCAATGTTTTCTGAGCGAGATATACTAGCAACGTATAAGAACACGTCATGTAATCTTCCAGATTGGAACTCAGTCCCGTGATCAAATAAGGGAGAATAGCAGCGAGAGCCTCCTCGCTGACTTTCTTGGAAAATTCCAACGACCCAATCACTGTTGTCATATAAAAAACCATGACAGTTTTATTCAAGCCATGCTGGCACAGAGTGTCATTCGTGGACATATTTTTGGCCATCCTGCAGATGAACTTCAAGAAACCCTTGTCACTTGCACAGTGATTATAAAGCGTTAATTTAGCCAAAGGAATTCCAGCTTTCTGAAAATAGCAACAGACCCAAGTTTATTAAACAACTTTCTTGAACTAAGATTAACTAAGATACAGTAAATCATCTAAAGACAACAAAAATAAGCTGGAAAAA
This sequence comes from Ommatoiulus sabulosus, assembly GCA_034697705.1. Lineage (NCBI taxonomy): Eukaryota > Metazoa > Arthropoda > Diplopoda > Julida > Julidae > Ommatoiulus > Ommatoiulus sabulosus. The sequence continues at coordinate 8,388 of JAQGAO010000754.1, read as the reverse complement.
GTGGTACCTGAAGGGGCAACAGCCAATACCACCTGCCATTCTCTCTGTTCAGCTCCAGAAGTTGGACTATTTTGACAAACACCTTGGTTTCATGGTAAGGAAGGATACATTTCATAAGGCTGTCAGCATTGTATAGATGGATTTGAAACCTACATAGACAAGAATGTCAATTAATGAAATAATTGAGCTAACTTCACATACATCTTGCACTAAGGAAAGATTTGTTACTAAAACCCCTTTTTATTTCTAACATCACTGTTATACATAAAACTGGTAAAAATAAAACATTTTTGACAATGTTTGAGAGTGAAGGATTTGGATGTCAAAAAAAATTCAAGAATATTTTTAAGTTTGCCATTTTTATTCTTTAATAAACATATTTAATTTACTAAAGCTTCTTTTTAAAATGAAAGGGAAAATGATAAAATATTTCGTTAAAAGCATGCATATCTTAAAAACATAATACTATGAAACCATCAGTGTTAGTTTCGAGAAGTAGTCTTCTGTTAGATACCGAAGTATATGAACATGCACCAACCTGTTAACCAGCCACTCGAGGGCTTTCAGGGCTGGTTTCAGTAACATAAACGGCGTCACCATGGAAAGAAATTTGTCGATCTCCTTGGAGAGCTTCTCATTCGCTTCCTCGGTCTGCACAGAACGCTCAAGCATTTTCGACGATTCGCTGTACAGCGTCACATGAAAGCTACCAAGTTCTGGAAGCAAAGGTTCCAGCTCTTCCAGGCCAGTCAAGCCTGCACATTTTTTGGAAAGAAGTGCAATGTCAATACACGTTACATCATGCAGATATGAAATGCAAAAGTATTTTTTTTAATGTAATAACCTATTGCGTAAAAGGTATCTCGTTCCAGAGAAGACGCTTCACGGGGCTCGAACAAAAGTGAAGCAGTAACGGCTTTCTCCTGCTGCAGTCGTCGAGTCTGAGGAACAGCCAGCTGTTGCAGCTGCCGAGCCAATGAGGTTGCCATGTTGAAGTAGTATTAATGCGATTCAAACTTTTAAAACCTGCAAACGATAGGGAAAATGTAAATACCATTAATAAAAGTCAAATTTAATTCATGCTATCAAGTGTACATTATACTTGGTAAAAAACTAATTGAGGATTGAGCTACAGTATCTGGATAAATACAGTATAGCCCTACTATAACATTCAAACTACAGTATGGTCAGCATGCAAGCAAAAAAGGCAACTCAAATTACTACCCTTAGAGTACCCTATCCTAGTCTGTCTTATCATACAGACTACATGCATGTCTTCAATGTACTTTTGCTAAATATAGTATGACCAGTTGATCGAGCTAAAACCAAGACTACTATTTATTCAAGAAATATGTATAATAACTGACGTACGTCGAACGTCAGATATAGTATACAGACTGCGTGTCTTCAATATACTCTAGCTATCAACATTATAGTTCAAACCTATTTAAAATATTGACATAATAACGACACAACTTACACTTATAGCTTGTAAATAGCACAACACGCGTAAATTAAACTTCCTCGTAAACATGCATGTTCGAACAGCTCCACGTGCTCGATAGGAATTTGAAGTTGCGTATTGCGTGTTAAAATTTGAAGCTAATTGAAAAAGGAACGTGCGCGCCACCTGGCGATTAAAGTGGGTATTAACGTAGACACTGAGAAAAACATTGATAATTAGCATACAAATCTATCCCAATTTGCATGAGTAATCGAGACATTAAATCTATTTTATATACAAATATTCAATATATATTTCGACATTTTAAGTTTCTAGGAAGAAGCACTGTAGGCGATCGACGTTCGAAGCACTTTCTAATTTGATTTTAATCGATTCATTATAATAGTAATATCTGAAAAAGTAATGCGATAAAGAGGATGTTTTAGATAAATGTATTCTTGTTTTGTCATTTTAATTACCCTAAAATGCATTCGTTTACCGTTTTACGAGTGTTTACATCGGTTCATCGAGGAGTCGCTGGAAGAAAAGAGTAGCAACATGGCCGCCTTGAAAGCAGGCATTAGTTTATCGACCCTTTCACGATTTGTTTTTTCTTTGTTGTGTTTTTACATTAAATTTATTTGTTGCACCGAGGAAAATAAATACTGTGTGTAGGAAGAAGTTCATTATAAAAATAAAAAAGAAAACATCAGTCTGTCTAATACTATGCTTGATGTTTTCATCTGTTATGTAAACAACATGTACTGTACATGCATGCTTTTTTGCTCAAACTCTTTTACTAAGTTAAAAATAAAATAGAAATTACTGTCGTTTTCAGTGAACACAGACTATTTCGCTTGGCTATACTTACAGGGGTGTGATACATCATACATGTTAAAAATGTCAGACCAAATATTGTCTCAAAAATAACGCTGACTAGAAGACATTTAATCAACATAATAATCTTACATGAAGAATTGATTACAAGAATGTGCTAAACAGGCCTGAAAAAATACGCTTCGGTGACGATGACCACTGAAACGATTCCAAACTGAGTAATTAACAAAAAATAATAATTCGGTGGATCCCATACAGGACATCGTATATCTAGTGTAAATTAAAACGCTGACTACAGATAAGGCAGCTGTTTAAAGTAAGCAATTTTAAATGAGATTAGCTGCAATCACAAGAAAGCGATCAGTTTTTCACACCCCAAATATGTCTACCGGCATATCTATGAGCTCAAACTGACCCAATATTTGGAACTGCTCAACTTCAAACCTGTCCACAAAAAAATCAGGTTTACATAAAAAAGAACGACAGTCGCCCAAACTGCCCTCTACATTGTAAAACACTCCTCCAGGAAGCTTGCCTGACATGGGCACATGTTGATGACTTGAAATGTATATGCCTCAGACTAATTAATGACTGCACCAATCTTGGTTGAATTTGAATAGTGTTTAAAAGGTTGTGCAATTTAATAAATGGAACTTCTTTTTTAATCGAATGCATAACAATAAAAGAAAATAAATCTTTTTCAATTTTCAGTTACGCAAACTGGCATTTTTTACAATGCGCTACGTTTAGTCCTTCAGCCACATATAGGCACCATGTCATCATCCAGACATTCAACAACAAGTGCATTAGATGGAACTCCTTTCCAAATTTGCCCAATCAAAAAATCATATATTCTGTATATTGCATTTATATACAATAATACTGCTTTAAGATGGACATAAAGAAAATGCCCGCAATGGTAACAAAGGAATAAACGTGATTTTTTTTTTAAATTTCACGATGAATAATATACATTATTGTTTCATTTGGATTTCTTGTAGCTAGATGCAGTTGAACAACTGTATAGGAATACATCCCTCTACTTGGTGGTAAATAACTTTTGGATTTAAGTTTCTGGTTTTTGTAATTGCAGGCATTTTCTATAATAGCAACTTAAAGGGATGTGTACATCTGGAGTGGAGATTCGAACTCGTTTACACTAGAGGATTGCTTCAGTCGCTGATGTTCGCCTTCCTTAGAATGTTTTTGTTGAAGTTTTGGATGGCGCCTAGGAGATGAGAACGATCCGATGAGGGTTCGTTAGGACTGCAGATGCTCCCATAACCGGAACTGTTGGGAGATGCCGGGGGATTCCCTGGTAGGGGTGGTGGTGGTGGTGGTGGTGGCGGCGGCGGTGGAGGAGCGGCATGGTTTTGCTGGAGTGCTTAAAATTCAAGGGAACCCAGTGTCAATCAAATTATAGTGCAATCAAACAATTGCCAACCCAAATAATATCATTCAAAAATAAATGGAAAAATTAAAATTGAATGAAATAGGAGAATATAAAGAGAAAAAACAACAAATGCACAATTACTCACCGATTGCCACAACCCTATCGGAGAATTCATGCAATTTTTTAATATTAGCATCACAATAAAACACCGCAAAATGCACTCATATTTCATCACGACCTAAAGAAGAATAGAAGGTTCGAAGGTCAATCCACATATGACGTGAACAGGTTAAGGGGTCAAAACCCATACATTTTCCAAGATATAGTGTACAAATAATTTTTTTTTTCAAAGTACCTTCTTTATCTTCAAAAGTACCTTTTGTCAATAAATGTATCGTGTTTAGAAAATCAAAAATAAACTACTAAATTTCTCCAAATAAAATAACCCAATATAAAAATTAATATATTAGAAACATTTTTCTGTCAAACGAAATCTCATTACAAAAAGATCAATCCCTATTTTTAAAAATTAATATATCATAATAAATCAATTTTTTTTATAATGAAATTAGTTTTCCAAATGCCCTAATTTACCAAAAAACAATCCACTTACAAACAAAAACCTTTCTTGGTTGAAGAAAAAAAAAACTTATTTTCGACTAAACATGCACGACGTCATCTGTGAATTGGCCTAAGGTGTGATACTATTATCTGTTTCCACGTGCACGTAAAACCACCAATCGAACATAGAAAGAGAAGGGCATGCCAAAATGAAAGGACTGTTAGCATGAAACAGACAGAATATCGTACGTACGGAAACAGACAACTCCAAACCTCTGCTTAAGTTAAAGTTTATCAGCTATCTCTGTCTGGGCATGTAAAGTGGGAGACAAAAACAAACATGGATGATGACATGGGTGATGAAAGCAAGAGAACTCTGAAATGATTTTCGCTGAAAGCAGTAAGCACAGTGGAATTCGAACAGGCAGGATTTAGTGAGATGAAACTCCGGAACCTATTTACCTGCACCAGGTTGCGACGATAAAGATGGGGTGGGAGCACTCGAGGAACCATTTTCGGTGCTCCCTGATGGACTGGCAGATCTCGTCTCTTGAGAATTCTTCTTTACCTAAGCAGCAAATAAAATTATAGAAATTATCAGTCAGTTTCCACATAATTATAATAACCATCATGAATGCCGAGAATTTCCACTCAAAATGCATATCTTAAAAGATATATATCTCCACCACTGTTTTGGTAATTTCTCACGCTTTATGTTAAATTAACTAAACAAATATTTTTACATGACGTTTTGAAATTAAATTCCTAATTATCTCTATTTGCTATCTAATGAGCATCTTCAACTTCAAATGGTTGGTAGATAAACCATGTGAAAGCAAGACACGACAAAAATGTAATTTATTTTTCAAACAACGTCTCGCCACTCATGTGGCATTCTTCAAGTTTATTCTAGTAATGAAAGAAATTTAATTGTAATACACACATGACGTTCAATTTCAAGAAAATTTAATTGTAAGCCTACAACTATCTTTGAAATAAAATTCCCACAGTAGGGTATAATATTTCTCAAAAAATGTTTATCAATTACCTTCTTTGATACAAGGTTGTTTTTTCTCGGCATGTGATTTTCCTCAGATAGAATGGCCTGAGCCTTCAGCAACCTTTGGATTTGACGGATCTGCAAGTAAAAACGACCCATGATTTACGGCAAAAGTCGGAACCCAATAATAAGATAGGAATGAGCCGAGAATGACAGATACCATTTTTTGATCCTGGAGTAAGCGTAATTCAACCCGTGTTTGGACTTCTCTAATGGACTCCCGCAGCTGTGAATTTAGCTTGAAGTGCGGCTTTCCCATCTGCGGTAAGTTTGTGTTTGAAAAAAAGCTGAATAGAAAACAAAAGGTTCAAAACAAAAATTAACTATTCCAGAATTCAGTAAGAATTGGCAAAGATTAGTGAAACATACGGATGAGTCAATAAATCCTCAGCCGAAGGCAATCCTCCTTTGCAAGCTTCTGTGCTTAGTAAAGATTCCAAGACGCACTCTAAATACAAGGAAATAAGTTACTTTGATTGCCCGTGAAATAGCAATTCATTACTGCATCTATTGATGCACTTACTGATCTCCGGTGGGCAGCCAGGAGGATAACTATCACAGGTCGCACTGTTCAAGGGTTCTCCAAACGCCATTTCATAAATAATATGGCCCAGTGCATACAAATCCAAATCCTGCAAAGTCTGAAAACATATGGCATGTTTTCAAACCATTAGCTTCCTGACAATATAGATGCCCATCAATGGAATTGTGTAGAAATTTGACAGTTTAAACGGAAGGCTTTCAAAAGATGAGCCATCAGTTTACCTTAACTTTCTGTAAACTAGTAGCAAACGAACGGTAACATGACGATAGACCAAAAAACACATTTTCCAAGCCAGCCAGCTTACACACACCATTTTCGATTAAAACATTTCCAGAGTGAAGGTGTCCTGGATAACAAATGAAGACAAAAAATGCATAAGGACCAGGATAATGCATGCAAAAATTGAAACAATTTGATTCTGAAGATATGCACCATAAGGAAATCCTTTACTGTGTAAAAACTTTAATGCTTCTAAAATCTGTCGCCCAAAGCCCTTGACATCAATGTGTTGGAGGCCGGCACTTGTTTTCGTCCTTCTATACTTTTTAAAATAAGGAGTTCTTGGCTTAGCCTGAAAAAAAAATTATTTGTCTGGTCAGAAGTAACAGCAAACTTGTCAGAAAATGACAACTTTCAGATTTATTTAGTTTTTACAAAAATAAACTAGAAAAATTCAGGATAATTTTATTGTAACAGTCTTTTTAATTTAATCTCAAGTTTTAGTGAAATTTGAAGCATTTTCTCAATTGTTTTACCCTTGCAAATAAAACAAACCCACCATAAAAATGCGATCTTTCAGACTTCCATCTGCTAGAAAAGGATAAATTGTAATTCCACCAGTTTTGTCCCCTGATGCCATTGTGACCGAACTAATGAAAGGATGGTTTAGATTCATCAAAAATTTCATGACGGCGTTCATCTCTCTTTCTTGGAGACAAAAATCGGGCCCATATTCACACTGAAATCAATATAATATAATATAAGCTTTGTCCTAGATAACATGGTGCTTAAGCAGCTCCCACCACTTTTGAAATATAAAAAAGTTACCCAGGACATAATGTAGTCCTGCTTTGGATCGCTGTGTTTCCTAGCTAAAAAGTAGTGCCGCCGAATCCGCCAACCTAAAATTGAATTGCAAAGAAGGCACCAAAGGTAAAAACAAGGAAATTACTTGTCGTGACATTAAATCAAGGGACAACTGCTCCTTTCTACCTACCAATGTCAGGTATTGCCTCGACGACATTCCACGTAGGCTCTGAACGGAAACTCATAAACACATGCTGAAGTGTTTTCTCTAAAAATAAGAACTAGAAATATGAGGTAAACCTACGATAACATTACATTTAGATCAATTTGAGAAGTAACTTTCAAACTTCTCTAAACATAACCAATCGTTAACCTTATAAGATCAAGAGTAATAAGCTCAGATAGAATAGAAACTTTGTGAATCACACTTTGGCAGTCGTGAAGTCACGTGTGCAAAATCGATACGTTAATTGGTTTAGAATTCCTCTCTCCCAACTTACTTCGCAACTGCCAAAGTGTGATTCGTAAAGCATCTGTTTGAGTTTCCCTTGTGCAAGATCCTTTAACCTTTCCTTTGGGGTTATTTAATATTGCTATGCTTATGCCATAAACAGCTATTCCCTCCTGACATTAACCCATTCAATTTGGCAAAACCTATAAGTTTTATACCTTGGAAATTCTGCAAATAGTTAGTCGGATCCAGAAATCTCTTAACGGCCAGTGACGAAGACAAAATAGGATAAGAAAGGACAGCATTCAAGTAGTTCTGAACATAGAAAATTAACCGCAAAGGATTAAATTTGCTTCACTGTAAATGGCAATCTCTCTGTCTTATCAAATCATGGTACCTGTAAGCCCTGCTGACGAACGCTAACGAATTCCCTGTCCATGTTTCCAAACATTTTCTTTGGTGGGAGTTGCAGGTCGATGTTGGACGACTGCAGAACCCCATGCAGTAAAGCGAAATCATTGTAACGGCGTTTCACGAACCAGCAATTTTCACTCAGGGGGCCTCGCTGAACTTTCACTATGTATTCCTAAAAGATAGAAACGTGTACACTTAAACTCAGAAAATGCAGACTAGTTTGCGTAAGGTATCACAGGAATTGAAAACCAGTTACGAAATATCAGCTTGAAAGCACCAAGTTCCAAATATTACAAAGGAATTGAAAATAGTTCTAAATGCACGGGATACTACTAAAAAACGTAAATTATGCATACATGTATATTTAAGGGGGCGTCATCAAAAAAGCTGCATCACTTTGATCTTTAAAAATATCATATAATTCACTGTTTCCTCAGGTTATAAAGGGTTTTAGTGATAGTGTACAAAATGTTTAAGGATTTTTTCACTTAATTATATTTTTCATCGTTATATTGAAGTCATTACTTCCGAGTTTTTCATCTATTTTGTCAGGATTTCTGGGGATCCTATGGACCGATCGATAGTTTAGTTTAGTTTAGTAAGTAATCATCGCGCCGAGGCCTTATGATGATTTAGGGAGTTGTCACTGAGTGAGACG
>JAQGAO010000753.1:0-29869 GCA_034697705.1 Ommatoiulus sabulosus | reverse complement strand
TTTCTACTCGGAAAATGGGCCCTGAGCTAACCACGTAGAAATATGACAAAAATATAGGATTTATAGGACATTTTATCCAAATATAGGACAATATAGGGTATCATCTTAAATATAGGACAATATAGGATTTATAGGACGGCTGGGATCCCTGCTTTTTGGTATAAATTTAGTTATTTTGTGGACGTCCCTCGTCCGAAGCGCCGTTGTTTTGGTAGTTTCTAAAAGCGTGCTTTTCGGTATCTGCTTTCTGTCAACTGGCAAGAAAATGGTGCGAGTCAGATAAGCCATTTGTGCGAGGACTTAGCTCATTTATTGCCTATGTAAATGTGTTTATGGAAGATAAATCTTTTTCTTCTTCAAAAATATGAATATTCTCGCCTTCGTTAGGCTTAAAAAGGCCGAATAAAAGCCAATTTAATTGAAAAATGAGGCTTCTTTTCTACGAAAAAGAGATGCCAACTAACTCGATTAGAGAACACGCACGCACGATTATGTTTATAAAAGAAGCGCCCGTAAAACTAATAGAAAATAATGTCCATTATTTAGTTCGCTTTATGGCCGCTGGATGGCACCACAGGTTGATTTTCAGCGCAAAATGCTAGAAATTTTGAAATAAAGAATTCGAGAAGAACTCGATTTATACGAAGTTCTGATAGTACGAACTCATTTACAGGGGCCAGATCGTCACCTCGCACAACCAAAAATTTATAACATTAAATTTTTGTAAAAACTATCCAACAATTAATTTTTCCCAAAACTTTCAAACTATTAATTTTTCCAAAAACTATTACAATTATTTTCTACCAAAACTATTTCAAGAATTAATGTTTCCCAAAACTATTTCAACAATTTATTTTTCCCAAAAATATTTCAACAATTAATTTTTCCCAAAACAATTCCAACAATTAATTTTTCCCAAAACAATTCCAACAATTAATTTTTCCCAAAACTATTTCCACAATTAATTTTTCCCAAAACAATTCCAACAATTAATTTTTCACAAAACTATTCCAACAATTAATTTTTCATAAAACTATACCAACAATTAATTTTTTTAAAAACTTTTCAACAATAAATTTTTCCAAACATTTTCTAAAAATTAATTATTCCCTAAATTTTCCAAAAATTGACCGAATTTCATACTTCTTCTTAAGCAATTATAAAAAATCACTATTTATTACTAAAAAGGTGTCTAGGATGCTAGATTTTTTCAACAATAATCCCAATAGTTATTTTGGTAAAACGTTCAAAACCATATCAACATTTTTTCAATGTCAAATTTTTATAAATAATATTGATATTTTTTTGAAACAGTTTCAATTTTTCAGCCAAAGTGCGACACTTCTTGGACGGTCCTCAATTCCCCCGAATTAAAAATGCATTTATTAGGACAATAAAATGAATGTAATACGATCGTTAACATTTTTTATCTAAGTTTTGTACAAATTTAGTTCCTGTATTTCTCGTACCGTGCTAGTTTTTAACGCGATTAAATGCATTTATTACCACAATAAAATTAACTTAAAACGCTCGTTAATTTTAAATATCGCAATACAGACTCGCCTTTAACTTCATAAAAATTCATATTTTACGACATAAAAAAGCATTAAAAAGGAGCGTTAAAATGTTCAGCATAGCAGCTTTTTACGAATATAAGAATCTTTTCCACGACCCAATATTTAACGTTAATGGCACGACTTATGTAAAATTACGTAAATAAACCCAAAATAAGTGTATATGCAAAATCATTTTTATAAAGTCAACTTGGATTTTTATAGCTTTTTTCAATTTTTTATGCTTTTTTTCTCCATTATTTTCAATTTTTTTAGGATTTTTTACGCTGTTTTTAAGACGTTTCGTTATAGTGGTTTTTTACGTATCTAACAACTTATTAGGGTTAGTATAAAGTAGGATTTTATGTATTTATTAATTTGTATTAAACATTAATTTGTGATGTAATTTCGTATGTCAGAAAAAATGTCTGAAAAAAAGTTCCGGTAATTGTCCGAAAGTCTAAAAAATGAGACATATCTTCAATGAACGTAATTCATTCGAATGTCGTCATTCGTGATAATTCTGATGACGACATTAATGATAATTCTGATGACGCCATTCATGATAATTCTAAGGCCGTCAATCATAAAAATTCCAATGACGTCACTCATTCAAATTCTGATGCGTCATTCAAAAAATTCTGATGTTGTCGTCATGCATAAAATGACGCTATCACCAGAACTTTTACGTATGACGTCATCACCAGAATACGACTTCATCATCATGTTTTTTTATGAATGACGACATCAGAATTTTTATAAATGAATTCATGGAAGTTCTGTTGATAACGCCACTTATTAAAATTAAGTCGATGACGTCATTTTTTAAAAATTCTGATGATGGCGTCATTCACTAAAACTCTAATGACGTCATCATCAGAATCGTAAAACAGAGAGATTGAGTATTTTTTAGTTTGTAACTGCAGGAAGGGAAATTCAACGTCATATCTACGGAATAACCTACTGTACGCACTTTTGGAACCAAGTCAGTAGGGGTAATCAAGTACCGACGGTATACGCATTCGTACCGTGCGTATTTTCGTACTTTTCGTACCGTTTTCTGGGCGGTACGAAAATTGCACATTTTCGTAAAAAATACCGGCTTCTTATTGGCTGAACGCCCTACGAAGGGGTACGAACGAAAAGTTCCAGAAAATGGTCCGTATCATGCGTATATCTATGTGCGTATCATGCGTAGCTGAACGAGAATTTCGAAGAAAAATATACGAAGAATAATTTATAATTTCTTGGTTTTTATTCAAGATACCGGACACGTTGTTCATTATGGCGAAGAAAATGCGGAAAAACTTTGTTTGCTAGTGGGAAAAATAGCGAAACGCGTGTCCAGTATCGTCCAAAACTAGCGAAGAAAATAGGCTTATACACGCCACATTTTCTTCGCAAATTATCGAATGCAAAGGACCAATGTCTGCTTTAGCAAAAAAAATTGTATTTTATCAGCGTTTATCTGCATACATGTGAAGATATCCATCCGATATTTAGACTATTTCAATAAAATTGAAAATTTTTACGAAAAATTCACGATGTTTTCAACTCACTGTAATCGACGCGTATAGCGCGAATTTCGTATTGCGCATGCGTCGATAGGGCGGAGCCAAATTGCACGGTACGCTTTTTACGAATGGTACGAAAAAAAAAATCATGTTGATTACCCCTTCTGTAACATGTAGTTCGTAGCCCTTCGTAGGGCGTTCAGTCAATCGGAATCCGACATTTTTGACCTAAATGCGCACGTTGCGTACCGCCCAGAAAACAGTAAGCAAAGTACGCAAAATACGCATGCACATGCGTAGCTTCGGTGCTTGATTACCCCTAGTGTACAGGAAGAAAGAAATGTTATTATTTGTTGACAATAGGACGGAGTTTATCCAAAGAACCCTGATTAAACCTCAAATTTCTTAGTGGTAAATGTAGAAAGCCCCTTACTTATTTCATTTTAAGACTTGCCATGTGACAATTTGTGATCTTAAGTGATAATGAATATTAAATTGTACAACAACTTAGCTTGCAAAATTCGATAAAGCTTTACCTGTTTACCTTTAGAGGATACAAAAGGAAGATTTCAATCTGTATTGTTACAAACGGCAATATCCATATACACGTACTTCAGTTCATTAAAAACGGTATCTGCATACGTTTTAGCATTTAAAGAGAATAAAACTTTATAAAAAGTAGGCCCCACTTCAATCTGGTCGTTACAATTTTTAATTCTGTGAAATATTTGAATTTTGTGAGGGTAGGACATGAAATGAATATATGAGTTACAAATTACATTAGAGATTAAAATGAAAGAATGAGATTATAATTAACATTATAAATTTTTAAAATTTGAACTCACAGTTGAAATTTTTGCAAATTTGTGCTCGGAAACTGTTGGAAATTTAGCAAATTTGTCCTTGGAAACTGTTGACATTTTTTCAAATTTGTTCTTAGGAAAACGTGGAGAATTTTTAAAATTTTGACTTGGCAAGTTTGTCCTCCGAAATTTAAAATTATTGCGAATTTGTCCTTGATAAAACATGAAAATTTTTAAAAATTTGTACTTGGGAAAACGTGGGAAATTAACTGGATAAAACCTGGAAAATTTTGAAAATTTGTCCTCGGAAAAACTTGGATAATTTTGCAAATTTTTTCTCGGGAAAACGTGGCAAGTTTGTCCTCCGAAATACAAATTATTGCGAATTTGTCCTTAATAAAACATGAAAAATTTTGAAAATTAATATTTGGCGAATTAATATTTGGGGAAACGTTGAAAATTTTTATTTGGGGAGATGTATAAAATTTTAAAAATTGATTCTCGGGAAAATGTGGAAATTTTTAAAAATTTTCCGATTTTTGAGATTTTGTCTTTGAGAAACGTGGAAAATTTGGAAAATTAGTACGTGTAAATGCTCGAGAAAACTGAACATTTTGCAAATGGACCCTGAACTGAACTTCGTATGTAACCATGAACAAGTAGAAGCATTAATTTTGGATTGGGATTGATCTATCGTCAACTATACGTTGACCTGACTTTTTCAAAATAAGTCATTATATTCCCTGACATTTACAGGCATGTTACAATATCCTGACTTTTCCAGGTTCTCCAGGTCTGGGGAACCCTATACATGTAGCCTACTTTATATCATGTCATGAATTTATTTGATGACATTATTAAAAATAATTAATTTCATTGCATGATCTGGATAATGCTAGATACGTTTTTTTGAAGTTTGTTTTTTAATTAATCTTAAGTATAGTTTCTGTTAGATCAGATATGAAAATTCCCAAATTTAAATCGTTTGAAAATTTTTGTTCAAATAAAGCGAGTGAAACAAAAAAAATTAGTATTAATACTGTAATAGAAATATAAACTCTTACCTTTCTCTTTCGAATTTACTTGTAAGTCCAAAAAAAAATAACACTGCACCGATTGGAATGTAAATGTTGGCATTAGATTCCAGCAGTGTCTATTCTGTGTTCAACATTCACATTTGAGTGAGAAACAAGACAGTGCTATGTTCGTTTAGGATGCCAAATTTTTGGTATGCCAAAAAGCAGTACTTTAAAGGTGCCAAAATGGAGTCGGAAAAGTCAGTAACGACAATTAAAATGATGCTAATCTTTTTTTGGAATCCCAAAAACGACTTTGTGCCCTATCCCATTCACCGCCCTTTGATCATGGGATCTTTGTTCATGACCCAGAAAGGGACACGGCCGAGGCAAAGAATTTCGCACTTGCTTAAATATCACAAAATACCTCCTCAAGTGCGAAATTTTGATATTTTGTACCTAAAATAAAATATCATTTCTATCTAGTGTAAAACCTACGCCCATAAGGCCCCCCTTGGCTTCGTAGGCCCGGGCCATGTGGCCCCCCTATTTCCCCCCTCCTCCTCTGTCCTGGCCTGTGACAAATTAACGCGATGAGTGCTCGTTCGATTAGGTTGATCCGGGCAACGATTGATTAATGGAAAAATGGGAAAGAAAAAGATGTCCATCAGTGGTATTCCGAATGGGGATGAGGTACAGTTTATGCTGGTCAATTTGAGTCTACCTTAATGCATTACACCTCAGCAAGGCTTTCGCAAACAAAATCTCGTTCTGTTTGCAGGTTACGAGATCAGTGACCTGCCAACTGGGAACCAAAACACCGCTACTTAAAATAACATAAAAAACTTTCAGAAAAAGCCAAAACCCCATTTGTATTTTTAGCATCCCGTTTCCCGTTTTAGCTTCTTCGACACTGTTCGGTCGCTACGCCCGTCTATTTGATGGCGAATTCGACTGGGCACACCGGTGCAGATTTTTTGGACCAGTCGAATCCGCCATGAGTCTGTGCTAAAAAAAAGCGAATGCTCCACGTTTTAGAAGCTTAAACGAGCTTGAAATTAAATCATCTTTTGACATTGCCAAAGCATTATTTTTAATCGCATATTCCTTTCTAGCGTGTTCATCAGAGGGGCCAGCGGTGGCCTAGGGACCAACAACAAACGGCCCAGCAAGGCCGCTTCAGCTAGAGGAGTGTTCAGCTGGACCAAAGGGGAAATTCTCTACATCCTGATAGGCCAAGAGGGCCTCGGTGCCACTCAGAAAGCTGGCACCAAAATATGCAGTGAGAACAAAAACTCCAAAGGAGGCATCAGCGCTCTTGCAGAGAGATTGAAGAATAATTGCATCCCTGCGGTCGTCGGAGGCGGCGGAGGCGGTGGCGCCACCTTCGTTTTTAAGGTTTTTAACGAATTTCTTTGTTCTGTATGCTCTCTCAATACATGTGACATCAGTGGCGGATTGGGTCTATAAAAGCACTAAAATATACAATTGTAATCATTAGTAGTCCAGGAGACAATGGGTGCCTATCCACACAAATTGTTTTATTAAAATGATCTATTAAAACAGTGATACCACGTATATTTTAGTTAACTACAGGTATAACATTGGAACTTCTATTCATTAATGCCCAATTCACAATGCAACGACCTAGGACTTAGACAGACGTGGCACATGCGCAGATGAAAATTAGCCACGTCATTTTTGCTTCACACTTCCATTCTAGCTGTCTGAGACAAATTATGCAAGAGCTCTAATTTCGTCATTGGTTTTGGTTCAAAACGCACGTCATTCTGGGATTTTCTATTGACAATCTTATTGAGATGGTATGGCGCTTTACTACGTGACTTTACGACATGTCTTAGTTGAACAAGCCATTGTGAACCTCTCACCAACATGAGACTAAGACAGTGACGTTTTCAAAATGGCGCCTGTGACTGTGACCCTGGCGTTGGTGTTTAGCCCTCACGTGCAGAAATAGGCCAACGTTAAAAATCAACAAACAAACAAACAAACAAACATGCTTAACATGTACGTAGTCTAAGTTTTAAAGGGGACCCACTTTATCAGGGGCATACTTGCCATCTGGCAACCTGACACGGTGCCCAGTCTGCCTGAACACTGGATGTGCACTTGAGTATTTTAGCTTAACTTTTAGCAGATTTCCTATAAGTACATAAATTACAGCCCACGTAGCAAAATGACAAAAAAATGAGGCCGGTTATTGACGTCATATTCACCAGAAAATAACGCCAGTTAAAGACGTCCTAAAAGACCAAAATGACGTACAAATGTTCATCCATATGACGTCATTTTTCCTAATAAAATAACGTCATTTTTTGTGTCTGAAAGGACGACATTTTTTAGTCAGTTTTTGGTTATAAATTACTTTCAGATTTGTTTTTTTCAGACTTGTCAATATTCATTAGTTTTTTAACGTTTTCATAATATAACCACTTTTTATTTATGTACTGCAAAATAATAGCCAAATACATGTATGGGTTTGATTGTCAAAGTAAGTTTTGCCATTATAATCGAAGAAAACGATATTTTTAACATCACTGGCAAAACTTCGTAAGTTGATGATTCAACGATGGGCAACCATTAGGAAAACATTGACTAAAAAACATTTGGGGTTCATTGTCAAAAATTGTTGGGCCAATGTTGGTGAACTTCTGGCTTGCCATTGCCAACCAAAGGTTTTTACCAGCACTCATTGTTGGGTCAATTTTGGTGAACCACTGACCTGCACACCAACCATTTTTCACATGCACACATTGTTGGACCAATGTTGGCAAACCACTGGAATGCCAACCGAGGGGTTTTTACCTGTACACATTGTTGAACCAATATTGACAAACCACCGGCCTGCCTACTGAGAAACTTTCACCATCACACATTGTTGGACCAATGCTGCCAAACTGCTGGCTACCCAACCATTGGGGTTTCACTAGTACAGGAAAAAAGTTGCAAAACCTGCAGGAATTTCTATTCAAATGCTGCAATCCCGTTTTTCATCATAATTTTCTTTTAATTTAACTTTTAGGAATTGAAGTCAGATCCAATAGTAGATTAAAACTTGTTTAATGAAACGTCGGAAAGATAATACCTGTACTAATCATTTACAATAAGAAATTTACAAAGAGAAATGCAAAAGTTTAACTACCACACGCCGTGGTTTGACTAACAAAGAAAATAGAGATGAAATCGGACACATCCTGTCCAGGGGAAGTCCGAGCACGAAGGAGGACCAAACGAACAGAAAACTTTTGTTTTATACTTGCCTGCAGGTCAGCAGGTTGGCAGCGCGTCAGCAGGTGACGCATCAGCCGCGGGCAATGCGGCGAAACCGCGCAGTGAAACGCGCGTGCAAGGGGTGCTACCTGGAGAATGCCATAATACTCCCCCCCCCCCCCGTGTTTAACGATAACGACTTGGGAGACGAGTAGGACGACCGCAGCTTGTGGACGTAAGTGGCGGTGTGAGCAGTGGCTGACTTGCTGTTGGAGGCCTAGCCAGGAGCGAAAACGGCAGTAGAGGCGCCGTAGCAGTAGGTCGGGTGCGTGGTTGGCCCGAGGCAGTTGGGCTGCTGATAAGCGGCTTTGCATTTATACTTTTGCATTCATCACGTCCAGGTCAAAAATTTAGAAAGTGAAGTCAGATCCAATAGTAGATTAAAACTTGTTTAATGTTACGTTGGAAAGATAATACTAATCATTTACAATAAGAAATTTACAAAGCTAAATCAAAAGTTTAACTACCACACGGCGTGGTTAGACTAACAAAGAAAACAGAGGTGAAATCGGACATGTCCTGTACAGGGAAAGTCCGAGTGCGAAGGAGGACCAAACAAACAGAAAACGTTTGTTTTATACCTGCCAGCAGGTCAGCAGCACGTCAGCAGGTGACGCAGTTAGTGCGGGTGACGCATCGGCCGCGGGCAACGCGGCGAAAGCGCGCAGTGAAACGCGCGTGCAAGGGGCGCTACCCGGAGAACGCCACAAACTTATAAATGCACAATTAATTTCACGCATCTGCCTCGCGGAGGGAGACAACCGAACAAGTGCGTGATGGCGCACCTGTGTGGCAGATTGATACGCTAATTACCTGGGGAGGAACTTGTTTTTCCCTTGTCTTGTCTTCTTCTTCTACCTGCTTTCGAACGTGATGGCCTACACGTCCATGAGCATGCGTTCTCACGTCACCATTTGCTTGTAGAGTGAATAAAGTTTCAGTTAATTACTTCGCAGTTGACGATTTATTCATTAGGCTATGCGTCCTGCATGCTGCGGCATGAAATGGGACTAATTTATTCGAAATAAAGTTTCATAAAATTTGCACTGTAGGAAATCCAAGACTAAATAGTCCTAAACCCACATGCACACGTGTTCGCAAGATTTGTTTTTAATCCCAAGCTAAGGGAACGCCAGAATCTGTGTAAAATGTGACTGAACATTAGAAGTGGTTGCTGTGACTTCTCTTCATGTGGAGTCTACTGTTTTTGTCGTCGTTCCTGCTGTTCCTGACAACATGGGAGATTACAAAATCGAGAAGCAGGATGACATCAACTATGGTCATTGAAAGGTTTTTATAGAAGCAATTTTTAAGCGGGATGAATTGTGGGAATTTGTCCAAACACAGAAACCAGCCATGATTGGCGAGAAATACACAGTGAAGAACAACCAGGCCGCGACCTGAATTATTCTGAGTGTTATGGGTGGGCAGTTGCGTCACTTCGCAAAGGACCAACGTGCCTATGAAATGTGGATCGCGCTTGCGGAAGCCCACCAGCGTAAGTCCAACAACAACTTTTTCTTCATGGCGAAGAAGCTGCAGGTTCATCCCTGGAACGATGCAGGCCCACACTGGCGGAATTCTGGAGCTCCGGGACAAGCTGGCTGTGGCCGGCGAAGTGATGCCGGATCATTACATCGTCAGGGCAATGATAATGAGCCTGCCGGAATCCTACGGACCGATGGTCATGACCCTGGAGGGGATTGACAAGTCGTCCATGACCATAAGGTACGTGACACGTAGTCTTCTCGACACGTTTCTGCGAAAGAAAGAGGTAAAGACTATGTACGACTCAAGGGTCGCCCTGCGAGTGCAACCGGCATGCGCAGAAGCCTCCGGAAGCAGTGCTAAGAAACCAGGAACTGAAGACGGCACAAGGAAGAAGCCTGGAAAGTCGGTTTCGAGGAATCAAACGGCCAGCGAGAGTTACCAGCATTTCCTGGCGAGTTAATCTGCTGAAGTTAAGGTGGTTGCCAAAAAGGTACCAGAAAGGAGTGTTTTGAGGGACACCACCACCTATCGTTCATTGTGTCAAGAAAGATTTCCCCAGTTCTCTCCAACGAGTGGATCATTGACTAAGGTGCGTTGTGCAGCATCACGGGAGACCCGACATTCTTCATGGAACTCCGGGACACCAAGGCTGAGGTCAAGGCGGCCAATCGCCATACTGTCAAGGCCAAAGCAATAAGCAAAAGCTGGCTCCGCTGCAACTTACCAGATGGTCGCACCTGGGACATCGTTCGGACAGGCTTTGTTGTCTGTTGGGCAAATCACGGACGGTGGAATGGAAGTGTGTTTTCTTGAAGAGGAATGCACAGTTCTGCACAGCAAGTAGAATATGTTCTCACGCTCAATCATAGTGCAGAACTTTATCGACTGAGGGGGGCGCTTCGGCCCCAAACAGTCACTGAAGCAGTTGAGGCCACAGCATCACTGTCACAGTGGCATCGACGTCTCGGACATCAGGAACCAGCTGCCATCTGGCGGTTGCTGAGAGAGGATCTCGCGGGCGGCGGGAAGTCACCGGAGGCTACAATGATTGCGAGTCATGCGTGAGCTGCGCAATGGGCAAGCTTTCAGCCTGTTTTTTCCAGCCAGTGTTTCCAGAGCCAAGCAGCCTCTTGACCTGATACACACGGACGTGTGTGGGCTGATGCAGGTTAAAACCCTGAGCGGGAACCTGTATGCTCTAACTTTTACGATCGATCATTCCTGTTTCACGGTGATTCGACTCATAAAGGAGAAGAGCGAAGTGGCTGCGGACACCATCGAGTTCCTGGCCAAAAGGACGACGCAGTTGTTAATTACCTATATGTTCCGACAATTGGCGGGAGTACCATTTGGGAAAGCTGCAATCCTATCTAGTTAAGAAGGGGATTAAGCACCAACTGACTGCCGCCTATACTCCGCAACAGAATTGCATTGCGGATTGAATGAATCGTTTGCTCATCGAGATGGCACGGAAGATGGTCATTGATGCCGGACTAAATTGCTGATGATTCTTCTCTATATGATGAGGTTAGAGTTATGTATCCATCTAGCTTGCAAAAGGGACCTTGATATCTTATCCAACTGGTGTGATATGTGGGAGCTTAAGCTTAATAAGAAGTGTTTAGCCGCGACGATATCCCATAATAGGGCTAAAACCACACCTGACTACAACCTAAGAGGTGTTTCTTTAAATGTTGTTTTGAATGTAAAGTACCTGGGGATCACCATCATGGACAAAATGGGCTGGGGCACACGTTTTAAAAAATTTCCCGGCAAAGCAAATCAATGCCTTAGATTTGTCCAAAAAAATTTCAGAAAGTATCCTAAAAATGTTAAAGAGATTAGGTACTTATAATTAGTCCGACCTCTTCTCGAGTATTATAAATATCAGTGAGACGAGAGCATTACTCAATTAATCAAGGGTCTCTAGTGGGATTTACTGCGATAAAGACGGGAAGCTCAATGGCATGGGCCTGTTGGAAAAATTAAATTTTGCCCATTCGGTTCTATACTATTGGTCTTATTATTTGCATGCCATTAGATGCTGGAACTCTGTTCCAAAGGATAGCCTTAAGCTTCAAGAAATTTAATTTTGCAATGATGATGTGCCCACCCTAATGCGGTGGTAAATACCAAATAAATTGGGTTGATATATTACACCCTCCTACCACATGGCAGTCATTTACTGATAGTAGGGTACCGAGTTAAATTGAATGGAACTACCAGTTTGTTTGCTTTACCTTATTTATTTAATTACCATACACGGAGTTAGTTAAATTAATGTTGACACTGGGCTAAGCCTACCACTAAAAACATATCAGTGGACACATTGTGGAAGAGCAGGAGGACATGTCTGTTCTTTTAAAAATTTGCAATTAGGCACCTTGAAATTACAGTTTTTTTTCTAAAAAACAACGTTTCGACGTAACCTACGTCTTCATCAGGTGTCTGTTACAAAAAGAAACAAAATAACCCTTACAAAATTTTACCCATGCTGGCATATTACAAAAGCACGCGGCAGTACAACAATTATTAAACAAGTTAAACAGGAAACTAGAAGAAGGTAAAAAGCAAAAGCATACAATAAACATAAAAAAGACAAAACTTACCACTATGGCGATATATGATTATCTCTCTTACAACCACTTGCATACTTGGTTAGCATGCAGTTTAGGGTCAGTCCCTCCATCCGCAAGTGGTGTACGGTCTTTCTTTGGGGGCAAGAAAGAGTAAACTGTTTTGGTGCGCTTGGGTGCCAACTGGATTTTGGCATGATTTGTGAGTCACTTGGCATCTGAAGCTGTGGTGTCATGCCATGTTTCAGTAATTACCATGATGTCGGCTTTACAGTAAGTGATTAAGGAACGAATCTCGTCAATCTTGTTCAAGCAGCTCCTGACATCTGCCTTCATAATGGTAAGAGATGCAAGACTCCGCATTATGCCATATGGTCGTAAGCAGGAAGGAGACCATGAAATTGCTTAATAAGGGCTTCATCCGGACAATTTTTCACATCGAGAAGGGTACCTAGATTAAGAGCATCAACCTCCATGCAGAAGTATAAATACGTGTTGAACATATTTTGAATTTTTCGGACATTGGCATCAACACCGATATTTGCCGTAATAAAGTCCACGATTGACTTCACTATTGTCTCGGGACCCAGCCGAGAGACAAAAACTCTTTTCACATTTGCAAACCTTGAAGTAACGACACGAAGAATGCGGTTCCCTAATTGGCTACATTGAACCTTGGGCATGCTTGAACCTGCAGCAGCAACAGGCGTAGATGCTGGACCATAAACATTTAAAGCAGCTTCGTGGTTTTTCTGATTCCGCTTGGTCACCAGCGTGATATCGTCTGGTGCTACATCGACTTATGGCTCCTTTGTCACATCTACCGGTGGTGGAGATCCTACTGAAGTCACCGGGGGTGACTTTGGAAGTTCCACGTTTCTTTTGCATTTCTAGGTAATAATTTCATGAAAATAATTATTTAAGGTATAAGTTTGCATTTATGTTCTTTTGGTGTTGTTTGCCTTTTGTATTTGTGTTATGTGCAAATCTGTAAAAATAATTGTCAGTGTCATGTGCAAGTTGTAAAACGTTTTTTCTATTTGCACCTGGGTTTGTCACACTGTTGTTTTTACCACCAATTGGTGGGAGCACTGTGGTCGTGTTTTAAATTAAGAACACTCACGTGCTGTCGTTGCCTGCTGTTTTTCCGAATGTTTTGTTGTCTTTGGACAACTTGGATATGTAAACAAATGGGTGATTAACTTGCAATTGTCAGGGTAAGTGTTTATTCGATTTTCTATGTATAATTCTAAACAATTTTACCTTAAATTAGTATCTTGTATATTTTTCATTTTTCGTTTATTTCAAGCGTTTCCTGTGTTTCTTGGTCGTGTGTTGGGTTTGAAATGCATATATCTATGTCAATTACAAGTAGGATTCGAACATTAGCAGTCTCTCAGGCTGATAAATAATGTGATTTTTTTAATTTTTTAATTGTATGTCTCATTCATGACGTTCGTTTTAGGCCTAAAAAATGACGGCCTTTATTTTGTTGAAAATGACGTCATTATGTTCGTTTTAAATGAAATCTTTTTTGGCATTCTTGCAATCATTTTGACGTCATTTTTTGGTCATTTGGCTACGTGGGCTGGAATTTTAAAAAAAACCAATAGCATCAATTTGATTGATTTGACTGCCGGTAAGAACAATTGCATCCCTTTGTGCCATTTCCCCACCCTTTGACCAGAGGATCTTTCTTTTTTCATGACCCAAAAAGAGCACGTTAGTGATCAAAAATTTTGTACCTGCTGAAATATTACAAAATGTGCAAAACTCTAGGTCAACCAGTGTGGCTGCAGGTGTTGAACTAAATGAAGGATTAGCATTGATGCTAATTTTTTGATACGCCTATTTCTGACACCTTCTCCACCCTAATTTATTAACAAAATATTAAAAAAAATTTACCAAATGAGAAATTTTGATATTTTGTAGCTATTAAAAACAAAAACTACCATTTTTATCAGTGTACTTTTTTTTCCAATGAAGATGGTTAATGTTACTGTTTTTAATTACAAAGTAGATTATCGTATGCGATTATGATTATCTCATTATACACATCGTCGACATCGAGGTGAAATTAGCATATTAAATGAACCTGGTTTTATCATTTATTTTATGATTTTAATTCGTTAAACGTCACCGTGTTACATGCAGTTTCAAGGTGTCATTATTCATAAAAGTATTTTCTCATAATTTAATAATTAACCGAACTCAACCTTATCTTCAACAGAAGGTGTTCGGACATTACTTACGCATCTTTTTGGACATTTAACAGCGCATTCTTCTGGAAATTCTGGAATAATTCTGGAATAATCTGAGATTTTATCAGAAACTTTTTAAAATGAGTAAAGATTAAGCTCTACGTTTTAAATAAACAAAGAATGGTCTACATTGTACGTTTATAATACTCATCCAATTTTAAATTTTTTTCGGAAACTATAAAAAATAATTCAAAATTTGTCCACGGGAAAACATGAAGAAATTGAAAAATTTTCCTTTGAAAAAACTTGAAAATTTTTTCAAATTTGTGCTTAGAAACTGTGGCAAATTTATGGAATGTTTCCTTAGGAACTAATCCACGATAGCCGAAAAGGAAAGTGGAAGGTTTGTGGTAAATAATGCACTGTATTAGTAAGATCACAGTACGTATAAACACACATGTATATTTCATAATCGAAAACATGATGTCGTACAACATCAAAGGAATGTTGCCCGATATTACTTTACCTTTATTTTGGTCCTAAAAACATCATTTTAATGGAAGAAATGGAGTAGGCCTATTTGTGATTGTGTTAAAGACATACTTATGCACAAGGAAATGACGTCTTTGGGACGAGTAATGCGACATCTTGTAGGTTACCAAATGAACAAAAAGTGTGGTATCCAATGTACAAACTTTGGTATACCTTGGGATGTGACTTCTCCGTTAAACTGATTTCCAACCAGCCCACTGTTCATTTAATTACCAAACCAATCTACTGATTTCAAATTTGCCTTGTAAGGATTTTCTATATCCTGATCAGAGCTGGGCATTAAAGGGGTCACTAAGACCAAAAGTGAAAAAGTACAAACTAAGCTTATAGGGCCAACTCTTTATTATATCCTCTATACTGAGGATATGGAGGAAACTTTTTTAACTTCGGGCTAAAAACATATGCATTCTTACATAAGGCGCTAAGGCGCTATAAAGACTATGACAGAGTCATGTCATCTTACAGACAATACACAAGCAAAGAAGCATAATACATAAGCAACGCAAAAAGGCATGTTCCTATGGCACAACAGGTGCAAAAACATCCAAAAGGGGCAATCTCGAGTTCAGGGTCGCCGTCACGCAGTTCCCCTCGAGACTGTCACAATGATCATAGATACAACATTGCAATATAAAAAGGTGCAATAGCACCCAGCATATTACCCAAGTGAAACAGTCATGCTTCAAATAATAGCGTAAGACATCTCAAACATTCAAGAGATAACATCTCTCAAAGCACTTCTGATCACAGAATAAAACATTGCCAAAACCTCGGCCCACGGGCTACGAACAACATGTTCCTTAATAAGTAAACCCGTACTGACTAAACATCACAAGTTCTCCTCTATATATATGACTGCACCCTGGTGTCAACCAGATGCAATCACCCAAGAGCAGAGATTAGTATGTCATTAAAAGAATGTTATGCTAATTGCACAACAGCCTAATTGCACAATACCCTAAGAATTAAAGTTATCTATGATGAAATGAAATATTGTGCTAATTGTGCCATATTCGAAGCATGAACGTTGAGGTTCATGACAGCCTTGATAAATTTTCAAATTACCAGAATTTATGTGTAGCTGTCATTTAAGTTAAAATGCTAAATTAAAGAACTTCCAAATTAAAATGGGACTTTAACTGCCGAAAATCGAATGAAAAAATTTTGTTGTAAATTTAAGGAGGATAAATTTCATTCCATGATGCTGACCCGCAACGAAACCAAAACTGCACATACATTGTTTCCAAAAACCGTGCTTATAATGTTTTGTCTTGACATAACATTTTGCTTTTGTTTTTTCCAGAAAAACGTGTTCAATGAAAGCATGCCACTGCTCGTGGCTGCTGGAGGTGGCGGTCTGGGCTCCAAAATGTGGCCAGGATCCACGAATCCAGATGGCAAGCCTGCCAACCGCACTGTTTCTCGAATGAGCAATGGGAAAAGTTCCTCAAAAGGTGCAGGAGGTGGCGGTGGATGGAAGGGTGTTGGAAATGTCACTAACTCTGGGAGGCCATTACTCCAGGGCGCTGAAGGAGGTTATTCCTGCAACCAGTCGAATCCCTGGGAGGGAGGCTTTGGCGGAGGTGGAGGACCATGTCTGTCTGGCGGTGGTGGGGGCGGCTATGCAGGTAACGAACTTTATCAAACAGAACAAAGATTAATTAGAAAATTGCATTAGTTGACTGATTCCTTTGCCACTTTTAGGAGGGGATGCCACAAGTAACGACACCAATGCTGACAACGGTGAAGGTGGATATTCCTACGCCAGTGGCAACTACGCTAGCACGGAAGGGCACAGTTCCCAGGGACCAGGTTCAGCAATCATTATTCCGGCTTTCGTGGGATGCGGCTGCGAGCAACTGTGCGTGATGCTTCATTTGGAGAACTCAACTTACATCTGCATCTGTCAGAATGGTTACACTTTAAATGTTGACAACAGCACGTGTAATGGTAAGTGCATCTTTATATCTTAAATAGTTAATTTTCTGCAAGCTAAATTCCATTAACCATAGCTAATTTTTGTTATCTCAAGATTAATGCTTCTTATGAATGTCAATTGTATTCAAAAAATCTGAAGTTTACCAAAAACAAAAATGGCATTTTAAGATTTAGTATAAACAGGGTACTCAAAATTTGACCTGTGAGTTGGCAAATCGCCACAAATTCTCGCAAAATAAGTGGTTTGTGTTAGTTTATGAAAGTTCGTGAGCCATTCATGTTGAGTGAAAATGTTCACAAATTTACATTAGGATAATGATTTGAGTAGGATGATGTTTTCAAGATGACACAGTCACATTTGTAGAGGTGGGCCGAATATAATGCTGAGAAACAGTTAGCTTCCCAATAGTACACTTGAAACAAAAGCAAAGCCCAAAGTTCACTTTATAAGGTGATTGTCAGTTTAGAAACAGTTAACACTTACCTGGTAAATAATGATGGTGTGCGTAGCAGCACAGATTTGGATCTTCATCATGTTGTTTTCCAGCAGCATCAGTCCACCTGTTGAGTTACCCATCCAGTCATCTTGATTACATGGAAAAACGCGTTATTTCCATGCACGTGAACTAGGCCTTGCACATGTATTTTGGATGGCGTTTGAAACCGTATATCACCTTGGAATCATGGCAAAGAATTAGTCCAACTCGACTTTTAAAAGGGCTGCATTTGTGGCGTCCTCAACTGTAGCGCCCCTTGTGCGTGCGCCACACCGCAACGCTTCGCCGCATCAACCATTAGCTGCCTGACATCAGAGCGGGCAGCTCGGCTGACGGCTAAGGGCTGACGGCTGACGGCTAGGGGCTGACGGCTGACCAGTGACCTGCTGGCAGGTATAAACGAACCTTTTCTGCTCGTTTTCTTTCTCTTCGCGCTCAGACTTCCCCTGGACAGGACATGTCCGATTTCACCTCTGTTTTCTTCATTAGTCTAACCACGCCGCGTGGTAGTTAAACTTTTGCATTTATTACTGTAAATTTCTTATTGTAAATGATTAGTATTAATATCTTTCCGACGTTACATTTAACAAGTTTTAATCTACAATTGTATCTGACTTTAATTCCTAAATTGGTGACCTGGACGTTATTTTGCTGCACGTCCCTTTGCCAACTCCGACGGACTCCGGAGTTTCAGCTAAAACCTACTAAACAGAGGATTTTTGGACTTCAACTGGAGATTCCTGCTTTGCTACAAGGGCGCAAAAGTATACCTGAAAGTGAGGCAGTTTTGCTACGTACTGAGCACGTGTCCTTTGTGTTTCCGCATCATTCGCGGCCCACGTGCTTGACGCATCCCCGCTGCTGCCGCCGTTCCTGAACAATACAGCATGGATCACGGAAGCCACGATTTCCTCGGCTTAAATTTATCACCAGTGGAATATGCAGGTGTAAAAAACAACATCACGGCATCTGGGGAGGCGACGCCGCCGCTCGTCACAGACACCGTAGCTCCAGAACCAGAAGGCCTGCAAATCGGCCGGCTCGGATTCAGGACCCCAGCCTTCTGGCCAGAAGACGTGGAGACGTGGTTCCTCCAGTTAGAGTCAAGCTTCGCCATTGCCGGGATAACCCAGGACGCTACTAAGTTCCACCACGTGGTCAACATCCTGGACTCTAATGTGTGCAGAGAAGTGACTGACATCCTGCGCGCGCCACCGGTCACCGGGAGATTCACGGCCCTTAAAGAACGCCTAATAAACCGCATCAAAGAGTCGGACTTCACCAGGCTGAACGCAGTTTTGTCAGGCATGGACATGGGCGACAACAAGCCTTCGGTCTTCTTCAATGCTATGCGTGCTAAGTCGCATTCACTCCAGATCTCGGACGCGGTGCTTACAAATTTATGGTTACAGCGGCTACCAGCCCCCATCCGCATGGGTTTAGCCCCGTTTGCGACGCAACCTAGCGACCTCTTGATGCCTCTTGCTGATCAGTTGTTTGAGTCAGCAGCCCTCTCGCTGTGTCAGGTCAACACGCCACGTGCTACGCCCGCACCATCGGCACAATACCAGACCGCGCCTATGCTGTCTACCGTGACACCGGAATCGACCATTGCTGATCTGATGCGGATGATATCCTCTTTCTCGATGGCCATGTTTAACATTTCGTCGGAGCTCGCGGAGATCAAAGAGGAGCGTTTCCGCGAACCTAGAAGTCGATCGTGCACACGCCAGCCACGCTCAAGCTCCAGGCGCAGGGGCGTCACCCTGCAAACTGACGACCTGGCGATCTGCTGGTACCACGCGACGTTCGGGAGTGCCGCGGAACATTGTAAGACACCCTGCGCTTTCAAGGACCAGGAAAACTAGCGCGGCCGCCACAGGATTTAAGCTCTGTGGAGAACTGAAATAGAGAAGTGTTGTGCTATGCAGTGATGGGCATAGCACTGTAGGAGGGAAATTGCATTATGGGAATTCAGTGCGGGACTTGCATGTAGTTTTTTTTGGAGGAAAAAAAAACCTTGTAAACAGAGAGTAGCAGTTGTGCTCTACGTTACCTGACCAGAAATAAACCATTTACTATAAAGGGAGTCTCATCATCTCAAATAATAACATCATAACCCACAAATTGGTGCCGAAAACCTGCTAAAGAGGACCAAAACGACCTTAAGAAGATTAAACTTTGGACAACAGTGCTGCATTTCTTCAACTGCAACTATCTACAGTAAGAACTTTATCACTACACTGAAATTTGGACATTTTCCCTAACTGAACACTGTGCTACAAAAATAACCTGCCAATCCTTCATCTCAACCATGGCTGACCAACTGGTGAAACTGCTCCAAATGAGAAAAACACACCGCTCCATTGCCACAAAAACCATTGGCAACCTCAACAACCTGTGTCAAGGAAATGATGAGATTATGCTGGAGACAGTAACAACAAGGTTAGCTAAACTTGCCACTACTTTGGAGGATTATGACTCAAAAATTCATGAGTTGCAAACTGAAGATCAAGTAGTTGCTGACATTGATAAATGTGAAGAATACCAGATGAATGCAGGTAAACAAATCACCATTGCAAGAAAAAGACTGTCAGTTATTCGTTCATCACCACCGTCCTGCCCAACTGTCCCTTTCAATGCCAATACCACGCATCAATCAACCAGTCCGTCAACTCCTCATGCCGTAACACCAAAACTTCCTCGACTTGAAATCAAACCATTTCTTGGACAAATTGAGGATTGGCCACGATTTTCAGCTCAGTTTGAGTCTGCAATTGACCAAAACCGGATGGTGGCAACCATTGACAAACATCTCTATTTATGGAACCTGGTGGAAGATGAAGCCAGAGATGTCATTGCTGGACTAACACCATCAACAACCAACTACCCTATCGCATGGGATGCTTTGAAAAAACGTTATGGTAACACCAAGGCTCTACAGCAGGCTCACTTTGACTTTTTTCGTGAAAACCGTACACTCAAAGACCCCAACACCGCGAACCTGCGCAAAGCATTCAACGCATGTCAAACTCACCTTAATGCTTTGAAAGGCTTGCAAGTACCAACTGATCACCTGGGGGCTTTGATCTCACCAGATATCTTGCGGCTGTTCCCTGAAACCATACGACAGGAATGGTACCGCACAGCATCTGCAACTGAGGAATCCGACTTGGATAAAGTCATGACTTACCTGGACGACTGGATACGTGGTATGGAGAAATCGGATAAACTTACTCGTCATCAGAATGATGCGGAAGACCACGATGATACCTGGACAACGACTTCTGCACTCCACAACAAAACAAAAACAACACCAAAAGGGACTTCAGGTTCAAACACAAAGTGCTCCTCGGATACCGTCAAACCACCGAAACCAAACGAAAAGCGACAAATCAAACCTCGCTGTTTCTTCTGTGACCGAGAGGGACACTGGAGCCAAGATTGCAAGACTGTAACCGACCTAGCTGACCGTCGTAAGAAAATTCAAGAGGATAAACGTTGTTATATCTGTCTGTGGAGAAACCACACTACGGCAACCTGTCGCAGCTCTGGAAAACTGAAATGCCGGATTTGCCAGAGTAAAAAACATCATACCGCGATCTGTGACGTAGAAAAGGCTACCGAGACTACAGTCCACCTCACGGAAGAAGTTAAACCCACGTACCAGGAACTATTTCAACAGACTGCGGTTGTTTGGGTATGCGGTCAAAAAGGGGAACGCATGCTCACAAAAATACTCCTTGATTCTGGAAGTGACCGCAGCTTTATTTCACGTACTGTAATACGTCGTATGAAACTACCAGTTGGCGCTACCGAAGATGTCATCGTTTCTACACTGGAACAGAAAGGACAACGAACGACTAGACCATGTGTGACGTTCCAGATACAAAGCTATGATGAAAAACATGTTTTCAAACTGGAAGCTCTGGAGACAACTCACCACTTCAAACCTTCCACTCCCGTACCGGTAGACATCCGCAACCGCTTTAAACACCTCAAACTGGCGGATGCTGTACCAGAATCCAATGAATTGGACATTACCATTCTCATCGGTTTAGACTTTTACGAGAAGATTTTTGAAGACAACATCATTCGAGTGAATGACACCATGGTTCTACGGAAAAGCAAACTTGGGTGGATACTCAATGGGAACCGACCAGGAGCAAAGCTTCAACAACCGTCGACGTACTTCATCGACACTTCAGTCAAGGAACAACCATCTACTGACACGCTGCTACGCAAATTCTGGGATTTGGAATCTATCGGGATTACTCCAGATGAAGAACCACGGCTCTCAAAAAACAACCAGAGGATTTTGGACGACTTCTCGAAGAACTTCACCAAACGAGATGACCGAGTCGTCGTACGGCTTCCTTGGAAAGATACCTTCGACACGATGACTGATAACTTTTCGAACGCCGACCAACGTTTCACTGCACTTCAACGGAAGTTCCACAAAGCACCAGACTTCGCAGAACGTTACACCGAGACTATGAAAAACTACATTGCCAATGGGCATGTAGAGACCGCCGAGGAGGTGCTACCTGGTTGTAAGGCTATATATTACCTACCACACCATGCCATCATTGACGATGACCGCGAGTCCACAAAAATTCGTATTGTATTTGATGCCTCTTCCCACGATTTTTACTCGCCATCCTTAAATGCGGTTCTTGAACAAGGACCGGATTTGAATCCAGATTCAACGGCTGTACTACTTCGATACCGAACCTACAAATTCACCCTGGCAGCCGATGGAAGCCAAGCCTTTTTACAACTGATTCTTTTGGAACACGATCGTGATGCCACCCGATTTCTTTGGTTCAAGACCATAAAGACTGCACAAAAGGAGATCTCATTCACCAAGGACATTGGCACATACAGATTTACTCGACTTCCATTTGGCCTTAACTGCAGTCCATTTCTGCTGGCGGCTACACTCCGAGAATATGCAAAACAACGCGACGTTGATTACCCAGGTCTTAAGGAATTGCTAGACCGTCAAATGTATGCAGACGATCTTCTCGCAGGGGATGATACTGAAGAAAAAACCAAAGAATTGTACCACACTTTCAAGGACTTCACCAACGAAATATCCCTACTACTTACCAAATGGCTATCGAATTCTCCTGTGATTCATGAACTTTGGAACTCCACACATGAAGTTGTCAGGAAAGATACCACAGTCTTAGGACTTGCTATGGATACTGAGACCGATCACATTTTCTTCAAACCGGAGAAGATCTTACGTGAATCACTTGACCAACCCTCGACAAAACGCACTCTATTGCGCACCATCGCTAGAGTTTATGACCCCCTTGGGCTAGTCACACCATTGACCGTCAGAGGAAAAATCCTATTCCAAAAGACCTGGGAAAAGGGATTAAACTGGGACGATTTACTACCTACCGATCTCGCTCAACTATGGACCCAATGGAAGGAAGACATTAAACAACTGGAGATGATTCGGATACCACGTTGGACTAATACACTATATCACACACCACAGAGACGTGAGTTGCACGTCTTCTGCGACGCAAGTCAGAAAGCCTACGGTGCTGCAATTTACATGAAAACAGTTACCTCACCAGATGTGGAATGCAATTTACTTATATCTAAAAGCCGTATTGCACCAACCCGAAAAGTCACCTTACCACGTCTGGAACTCCTTGCGGCGACAATGGGAATTCGACTATGGAAATATGTCAACAACGAAATGCCGTTAACCATTGACCAAACCACTTTCTGGAGTGACTCCACCATCACCCTTCATTGGATAAAAAGTGACCCAGACTTATGGAAGCCATTCGTTTCCAACCGAATCAACGAGATACACACTGCGTCCAATCCACACCAATGGTTTCATTGTCCGGGACACGACAACCCCGCAGACCATCTGACCCGAGGACTATCTGTCAAACAACTCACGGTTATGGATAACTGGTGGAAAGGACCAAGCTGGATCAAACAGGATGAACATGCATGGCCCAAACTCACAATACCAACGCCTCACAGTCAACCAGGCATCATGAAAGAACAGAGGCATCCAAATACCACCACATTGGCAATCCACCTCCAGCCAACTGATTTCTTCGAGGTGGAACGGTTTAACCATTACCACAAGCTACTTCGTGTCACAGCATATGTGTTACGCTTTGTCAAAAAACTTAAACGTGTACCGTGTAACTCGGATACCCTCACTCTTGAAGACATCGAACATGCCATACAAACCTGGATCCACATAATTCAGACCACATTCTTCCACCAGGAAATTCAAGCTATTCAGTCAAGTCTACCACTGCCCAAGGCTTCACCACTCACGAGATATTCACCGTACCTTGATGCAGACAAGCTATTACGTGTGGGAGGGAGACTACAATTTGCTGATCTCACTGAGAATGAGAAACATCCTCTCATACTTCCTGGCAAACACCACTTTACAAAGCTACTCATTCGTGACACTCACCTACAGCTTCACCATATGGGTGTTAAAGTGGTGCTGACGAAATTGCGTGACAAATATTGGATCCTACAAGGACGTAGGATGGTTAAATCGGTTATCAATCAATGTTTACCTTGCAAGAAGTGGAAAACCAAACCAGGAGGAAACTGCACCGCACCGTTGCCACTTGACCGTCTCAAAGAAGGATCACCATTCCAAACTACTGGGATAGATTTCGCTGGACCACTCTTCACAAAATCAGGCGATATTAAGATGAAACGTTATATTGCCTTATTCACCTGTGCGGTGACCCGAGCGGTCCACCTTGAATTGGTGTCGGATATGTCTACCGCTCGCTTTATTGATGCGTTGACCCGCTTCATTAGCCGACGTGGCCTGTGTGAAACTATTTACTCAGACAATGCAAAAACATTTAAATCTGCAGCAAAAGAACTTAATTCCTTGTGGAAAAACATTGATGTTCCCACCGTGAATTCCTTCTTACTTGCGAAGGCTATCTCCTGGAAGTTTATCGTCGAGCATGCTGCTTGGTGGGGAGGCTTCTGGGAAAGAATGGTACAAACTACAAAAAGATGCCTAAGAAAGACCATTGGAAGCACCAGACTCGACGACGAGCAATTGACCACGGTATTAACTGGAATTGAAGCGACAATTAACTCAAGACCAATAACGTACTTATACGATGAAACCAATGAGGAGATACCACTGACACCAAACCATTTTTTGACCGGAGGAAAAGGAACATTGTTACCAAAATACCAAGGAGAGAAGATAAACCCAAAGGAAGAAACAAATTTGTCAAAACTTTGGAAGATGCAACAACTATTACAAGACCATTTCTGGAAACGCTGGAAAAGGGAATATCTTCTTGACCTGAGGAATTTTCATGAGGTACAGCAACAGAAGACTGGAACCAACCACTTCAGAATTGGCGACTTGGCTATATTGGAAGACAAGCGATACCCTCGTCAAACTTGGAAAATGAACCGGATCACCAAGCTCATCACTGGAAGAGATGGGAAGATCCGCTCTTGTGAGTTGACCGATGCCAAGGGAACCATTTTGAAGAGACCAATCCAGCTAGTACACCCTCTTGAGCTCCTTTCCGAAGCTCAAGGTGGGGAGGATGTGGAGAACTGAAATAGAGAAGTGCTGTGCTATGCAGTGAAGGGCATGGCACTGTAGGGGGGAAATTGCATTATGGGAATTCAGTGCGGGACTTGTTTTGTCATTTGTTTTTGGAGGGAAAACCTTGTAAACAGAGAGCAGCAGTTGTGCTCTACGTTACCTGACCAGAAATAAACCATTTACTATAAAGGGAGTCTCATCATCTGAAATAATAACATCATAACCCACAAAGGTACGTTACCGGGAATTCCCCGATAAATGCTGCACCTTCCCATTCATATACGTGGAGTAGCATTTATCCAAACTTCGGTGAAGTTTTTGTTCTTATTGTTGAAGTCACGTCTAATACGTACTACGGTTTAAACGAATTAACTTTGACATCCCTCGAGATTCGTCTTAACTCGGTTCGACAGCAGTGTTTTAAGATAGCATAAGAAGAAAAATCCTAAAGTGTCTTTTCTCGTTATAATTGTTTGAAATAATGTATTTCCTTTTGATGAAATTCCTCAGTGAAGTGATGTACATATATTCGATAAATTCACGACTTATAACGAGTTCGGAATGTGGCTGCATCTAATTATGGGCCAGTTGCTTCGGTCGGACCAATATTAAATTTCTCCTACATGTTGACGAGTATATCTTCACATTGACGGAAATGTATTTTGATAGAGGCATCTTCTGCCTTTAATCATGGGCAGTGTAACCCCTTCGTGGAACCTTACACGCTTATTAAATTTGTAACTAGGTTTATATTGTTTCAAAAATGCCCATTAGTCTCTCCTCTTCTCTCGTTATTGCAATTCCAAGAGCGGAATAGATTGAAAAATGCACGTAGCCCTGTAACGAAAGAATTCCAATTAATATGTGATCTTATAAAGAAATAGTGAATCGCGCCCACACACACTTCATGATCTCTGGTATGAAGGATGATGCCATTTTCAGTTGCCACCCAAATTGTAATTGCATTTTAAAACATTCCCCACCAACCCGATTTTATCGACGTTCAAATTATGCTCGCACATTATGGATGCTGTGGATGAAGTGGGTGAATTATAGATTTTCTCACCAAGCTCCAGGCTATAACATTATATGGCATTCGGGGTATTTAAACGGGTAATTTAAATGCATTTTAAATACGCATTAATATGGGATCGGATAATTTGCCCCATGCTCGGCTCAGTATTCTGTCATTACTATGCAAGAAATAAAGTATGCTCGCGTGTACCGCGCTTGTCAAGCTTTAAATACATAAATATCATAAAAAGCATAAAAGACAAAGCGCTATTTTATTACGCGAGAAACTTTACGAGGGAATTCCTATACTCTGCGAAGTTCGCGCCTGGAATTCGCGTGGAATATAAACGCTACATCCCTACCTTCTATTCGTTCTAATTACGAGACACCCATCGATCGATTAGGATTCGTAGTGTGTAAACGAATTGAAACAAAATCGAAAAATGCCCTAATTGTTGTTGATGGAAAAATCATTTAATACAACAACTTTGCAATCTATTATAGGCTACAGTATATACAGTATAAAGAAAAGATGCATGTACATGCATCTTTATTTGTGGCGTCTTGGCTGGCGGGCTGGTCAATGCTTGCCTGGTTCCGGGACCGCTGTTATACAGAGCCCCGTAGAGGAACATTACTTTTTTGTTTGTTTTGTTTTTACGTGATGACGCAAAACGCGTATAAAACGAAAAAAAAAAAAATCTTCCGCTACGGTGCTCCGTATGTTTTTTGGTTTTTATTAGTGCCGATACTTTGGTAGGCCCACGATCGCTTCGTTTTACTATCCAGGCACTATCGGTAAGTAAAGCCCGTTCAAAGCCGGGCAAACCAGCTACAGTAGTTGTAAATAAATGTAATGATGCTACGAAATCATCTGTAGAAATGAGATAGACAGTATATAGAAGAAACATAGCTCGTTGTACAAGTGATTTCAAAGTCATTTCCATAAATAAGAGCAAATAGTGTACATCATATAGGGGTATTGTCGATCGCTGTCTAAATGGATAACCGTGCACGTAGATTAGAAAAGTTTTTCTTCAGGTCGTTGTTTCGACAGTTTAAAGTCACGAAATTTAATCAAGGATGTCATGAGTTGCGTGTGTTCCTGGAATATTACTTTTATTTGCGCATTAGACTGTTCTTTGTTTTGTCTTTTTTCTTTATAATGTGTAGCTGTAGAACTTCGATTATACTTGTACCTCCCACCTGTACTGTGTAGTAAAAGACAAACACGCCACCGTGCATGACCGACGTTCACGCCGATCAAAATGGTCAGCCAAATTTTGAGAAAGTGAATTTTATCAGAAACAAAACTTTGAGACCGTATTGATCTTGAGCGATGTTACAAAAATTAGGCATTGCTATGACGTTGATATATCAATTACATGTATACATTATGTCAAAATCTGACGTCTGAATCATCGAAATCTTGCATATTTACATCATCATCAAGCATGAGCGCAGCTTTTGTTGTGTGTCATCTACCAGAGTCAATATCATGGCAGCAGATATCAAACGTCTTGTCGGTTATGTAAAAGGAGCGCATCGCCACTCATCTACCCAAACTTCTCCCGTCAACCTGGGCTCGGGACCGGCAACAATAGAGAAATGCATCAATGTGCGTGGTTGGGGAAGAACCTATATTATGGGAAAAGTAAACGGTCATGGCCGATTTAATGTAGAAACTATCCCAGCATTAGCCTAGAGGGATTGTGGGAAACTAAAAAAACACATCTCCGAATTCTCGCACATGTTCGTTTTCCCGTTTAATTTAAGATAATTTATATCCTCGAGAATGTCTAACGGGTACATACATGTACATGTATACGTGTACGTGTGCTTTAACGCTTCCAAAGATGGGATGATCCTATCCGAATGACATCTGTTGCCTGCAGAACCAATAGATTGTATTTTGCCAATGGGGCATAAGAAGAATACTTTTTTTCCACATCTTCGTTTTCAATGCCTTCAAATTTAGTTCAGTTCCATTGATTTCCTCGTTTGCATTTGAATCCTAGTTCTTTGAAAAAGCGTGGCTCTGGCAGTCACGGATGCCAATTTGGCATCAGCCGCATTTTTTTTCTGCTCTTTATATCTTCGGGTTCAACACACGTTTTGATGCGATGATGGTAACTGGGTGTGCATATTAGATGCACGGGGCAAATCCATTAATGGGGTTGCTAGGCTACAGTAGACTGGTAATTGTGTTATGTTCGAAACGGACTCCCACGCATTCGCACAATGCTATCCTGCGAGCATTCCAAGAAATTCCTGGGGATGTTCAATCGTCCGGGTTACAGCTTTGCATAAAATAAAAAAATACTTCTTTCCGACAGGAAAAGAAAACATTATCCACGAACAACTGGCTCGAAGCGGGGTGTTAAAACGTTCAATATTTCTGACATTTTTTCCCGAGCCCTTTATTGATTTTCGGGAATGTCTTCCATGACGTCAGTCAACGGTCAGGAAAATCACCTTTTGTCGTGGCCCGGTTATTATTAACTTTAGCTTAGAACATGGCCTAGGCGTACGAAGCCTGCGAGCCAAGAATAAACAAAATCCTGAATAATTTTGCATCATTGAAACACGAGGCTTTGTTTTTGTGGCATTTCGATTGTTTCTGCTTTATGCTCGGAGCCAACGTGCCAAAGAGCGAGGGAAGGCTGTCTCGATAAAACTTTTATTCTGTTATTGGAAGAAAATGTTGCGAATGGCATAAAAGTATGAACGAGTCATGTAACCACATGTTTGTACATGAGCGTAAAAAACATAATCCAAGGTCATCGGTACTTGTACTATACAGCTTTCCCCAAACCTGAAAAATCTGCAAAACCTGGAAAAGTCGGGAACTTGGAAATGACTGGAAAGTCAGGAAAATGCCAGGGAAGAACGACTTATTTTAAAAACGACAGGGAAATTCAACGTACAGTATATATGTTGTCAGAATCCAAATTTTATGCTTCTATGTAGTTAGCTCAGAGACCATTTGCAAGCTTTTTTTTAAAAAAAAGTTTTAGCACAAATTTGCAAAATTGTCAGCAGATTCCGAGGACAAATCTACAAAATTGTCAACAGTTTACGAGGACAAATTTGCAAACTTGTCAGCAGATTCCGAAGACAAATCTGCAAAAGTGTTAAAAGTTTACAGAACAAAGTTGCAAAATTTTCAATAGATTCTGTGATGAGGTCAAATTGGCAAATTTTTCATCATTTTCAGAGTACAAATTCGAAAAACGTTCAGCATTTTCCGATTACAAATTTGTAAAATTTGTAAAATTTCCCTGTTTTCCTAAATTTTTCAAAATTGACATTAGAGTATTTTGCAAAAATAGATGCAAAACACGATTTGTAAAATCGTGGTTAACTTCGGCATATGTAAATTTTATTGCTGATCAGGGAAATTTGTTTAAAAACCTGGAAAAGTCAGGGAAGTTGAATATGAAATTTCTGGGGGAACCCTGTAGTAGCAGAAATAAAATAACACGCAATCATGCTTGCATTCTTATCAAACCTCGCTAAGACGAATCTCAAGTGACGTCAATATTTGTTCTTTAAAACCGTAGTTCGTATTATCGGAAATCAGACAAAACCCGACTTCAACAATAAAAACTAAAGTTTCATCGAAGTTCGAATGAAATCCTACCCCACGTATACTACTGTATATATGTATGAGAAGGTGATGCAAGTTTTATCGGGAAATTCCCCGTTATAACATATTGGAAGTTCCCATTCTTATAACCTCGAGAACGGTCCTTTATTGACGTCGTTTTTAAAAGGCGAGTGTGATTATTTCCGGAAAGTCAATGTTGATAACAGAACTTCGGTGTGC
>JAQGAO010000752.1:0-29873 GCA_034697705.1 Ommatoiulus sabulosus | reverse complement strand
AAAGTGGGAAATTTTGCAATTTTGTCCTCGGAAAATGTGGAAACTTTGTACTCGGAAAACCTAGAGAATTTTGAAAAGTTGTACACGAAAAACGTGAACAACTTTGCTAATTTGTACTCGGAAAATGTGGACAATTTTCCTAAATTTGTACTCGGAAAATGTGGAAAATTTTGCTAATTTGAACTCGGAAAACGTGGAAAATTTTACAAATAAATATTCAGAAAACCGTGGGAAATTGTGTAAATTGGTACATGGAAAACGTGGAAAAGTTTGCGAATCTATACTCCGAAAACGTTGAAAATTTTTTCAAATTTCTACTTGGAAAATGGACCCTGAGGTAACCTCGTAGAAGTATTAATTTTTGATCGCCATGACTGCGTTGAATTTCCCTGACTTTTTCAAACTAAACCATTCTTCCCTGACTTTTCCAGGTTTTCCATGTCTGGGGGAACCCTGCCGGTTATAAGGTAAGTTTTTTCACATTGTCTAAAGTTCGTTCTAACGAAACGTGGCGCGAAATGCTCGGAAACTAGAAAATTCATTAATTTTATCCGAAAATTCGTAATACTCGAATTCAGAATTCGCCTTCAACGAAGAAAGCCGGTAATTGGAGGAGGGGGATCATAACTGGGGTAATGATTATACTGTATATACATATAAGAATTCGTCTTAACGAAACGTAGCGTGAATGCGTTACTTGAAAATCCACGCGTCTTAACCCAATGTTTGTAATATCCGAGTTCGTTTTAAACGAAGAAATTCTATACCCTAAGTATGAAAATGGGACTGTGCTGCAATTTTTATTCGGGGAATTTCCCGTCATAACGTAACATTTTTTTCACACTGTCAATACGAATTCGTCTTAACGAAACGTGTTACTTGTTTGTAATATCCGAGTTCGGTTTAAACCGTAGTTCGTATTATCAGAAGTCGGGCAAAATGGGTCTTCAACGAGAACAACTTAAATTTCATCAAATTTTTGATCAAATTTTACCCCAAATTTGAGAATGGGACGTTGTTGCAACATTTTGAAGGGAGTTCCCCATTAGAACGTAACATTTGTTCTCGTTGTCTACAGTTCGTAAAATCCGAATTCAGAATTCGTCTTAAATGAAGTTAATTGAGTCATAAGTGTGGTTTGTGAATTAGCAGAGGGTTCGTTATATCGGGGATTGTCTTTTACGTTATAGAAATTCGCCATTTTGTGCCAGGATTCAGAAGTGTTAGAACGAGCCTATTATCGGATAATTTAACGACTAACGATCGATCTTATTCGACACTAAAACCGGAAGTTAATGACCGGAAGTGTCCTGTAGCAAGCAGCAAATCGATGTACCAATCATCGTTTAGCAACAGTTCAAGTCTGGTTCAGCTTGCAATACGTGTTAATGCTACAATCTAAGATTTTTTTTGTGTGCATTTATTGTAGATGGAGTTAGCGTCGCAAAATCTATTTTTATCATAAATTTACCATTTTATCAAAATTTTATCAAAATTTGATTTTTCTATAGAAAGTTGTTTTGAAATTGTACTACTTTATAAGAAATGTTACCGAATTTTAACTATTTTATAACATATTTTGGTAAAATTAACCAATTAACCAGAAATTTTACTATTTATTAGAAAGTATATCATATTTTACAAACTTACTAATATTTTTTTTAGAATTGTAAGAACTTAACGAAAAAATTTAAATATTTAAATAATGTTTTACAATTAAAGTAGAATTTTTTTAGAAATTTAAGTATTCAACGATACATATTTTAAAACTTTTATCCTTTATCAAAATATTTTACCATAATTAACCAAATTTACAAAAAATGTTACCAAATTTAACAAACGTAGGAATATTTTTTAAGAATTGTAAGCCTTTTAGGCCTACCAGAAATTTTAAATAATATCATGATAAATTTTTAAAAATGTGGATATTTCACGATAACTTAAAAAATTGCCATTATACAATAAATTAAAAATAATTTACCATTTTACAAGAAATTTGAATAGTTTGCTATTTTACAAGAAATTTACAAATTTTACCACTTTACAAGAAATTTACAAATTTTACCACTTTATAAGAAATTTACAAATTTTACCACTTTACAAGTAATTTAAAACTTTTACCATTTTACAGCTTACCATTTGACAAGAAATTTGAAAAAAATACAATTTTACAAGAAATTTATAAAAAAAAATACCATTTAACAGGAACTTTAGAAAAAATTACCATTTAACAAGAAATTTAGAGAAAATTACCATTTAGCAAGAGTTTAAGAAAGAAATTACCATTTAACAAGAGTTTAAGAAAAAAATTACCATTTAACAAGAAATTTAGAATAACATTTTACAAGAAATGTATATTTCTTGTAAAATGCCATTGGTAAAATACCATTTGACTAGAAATTTATATAAAAAAATACCATTTAACAAGAAATTTATATTAAAAAAATACCATTTAACAAGAAATTAAAAAAAACATTTTACAAGAAATTTAAAAAATATAAAATGTTAACAAGATCACTTAATCACTTTAACAAGAGAACTCTCGAAAATAAAATCCAATTAAAAAACATTTTAAAAGAAATTTTGCCAAATTTTAAATGTCACTTAAAATATTAGAATAAAATGTGCGGCACCTAAAATAATAATTTCAACAGTATGTTCACGAGTTAAACCAAGTCTTATCTAAAAATATGTAGAATTGGGGAGTAGAACATTTTTGTGCAAATCCATAGATTTGGGTGGTTTAAGGTTTCCTGGATGGAAAAGTAGGTAAGTAATCGATACGGCGCTCTGCCTAAAGGTAAGGCCTCATAATGGCCGCCTTTTCGTAACCCCATTTATAGCGTAGCTGCCTTTTCATAATATAATATCGCTGATAAAAAAATGGGTTTTTCTCGCATTCAGCCAATCGATAGGCCTACTCTTTTCAACGGAAATTGACAAAAAAAAGTTACACCCAACAACATTTCAAATGACGGCTTCTGAGGTCTTTGAGGTTGCTCGATACGCTTTTCAACATTCATCAAAACTCGCAACAACTTTGCTTTTTAAAGGGAATATAACGCGATAAAACCTACAAATATTTTATACCAAAATCGAGAAACTTGCGTGAAATTGGCCAACAAATACTACGTTATCGTTATGCTAATGTTTAATCGGTATTTTTAACGTATAAACATGTAAATACCCACATCGAAAAAAAAGCTTTAGAAATATATTTTTAGAAATGTATTTTTAGGTTAAAAATATATTTTAAAAGTTATTCAAAATATGTATAGATTGGAACATCTAAAAAGACTGCTAAAAATATATTTTACAAAACATATAAAGAAATGTAAATTTAATGTATTTTTTTAAAAAATATATTTTTTAAAAAAACCCCTACCATATGGCATTTAGTTGCTGACTGTAGGGTACTGAGTTGAATTGAATTGAATTTATTTTGCCTTAAAAAATGTATTTTAAATGTATCACAATGCATTTTTATTTAGATGTGGGTATAATTACCGATAAAATCAATATTTGGCTAAATGTTTATTCAAAATTTGTAGATTATGAATGTATTTTTTAATTTTATATTTTTGGTAGAAGTTGGAGTTACAAATAAGACAATTTTCCCCAAAATCAATTTATATAAATAACTGAGAATATTATTTTTTTAAATAACTAAAATACTTTGCTGAACAAGAAATATTTTTTTAAAACATGTTTTTTTTTTTAAAATTACCAATCATTTTGATAAACAACATAAATATTTAAGAAATAAACAGGTTTTTTTTTAAATTACTAAATCATTTTGATAAATAAGTACTAAAAAAACAGTTGTTTTTTCATTTTGCTAGAGAGTAAAAATATTAAAAAAGCATTTTTAAAAAATTAAATTATTTTTATTAACAACAAAAATATTTGTAAAAAGTTTGTTTTTTAAAATAACCTTTTTGGTAAACAAATATTTGAAAAAACTAGTTGTTTTTCAAAATTACCAAACCATTTTTATAAACAACAAATATTAAAAAACACAGTTTGTTTTTAAAATAACTAAATCATTTTGATTAAAGACAAATTTTTAAAAGAATCTGTTTTTTCAAAATTTCAATTTTTGCTAAACAACAAATATCAAATATTTCCCACTTTTCCTGCTCAATATTTATGTTTTCTCTAAGCGTAACAAAAATTTCCAGATAAAAACAATTTCAACGGATTGATTTTAATTAAATGACAGTTTACCAAAAACACTAAAATAAATATTTAAAATAATTTTTCATGAAAGATGCAATTTTTCTAAAACCGATATCATTTTATAAAATTAAAAATTTAACAACTCCATCTCAGTTATTTTACCAGTTCAATGTGTTTTCTTTTTTGAACGAAAATCAATTTTCAAAAAAAAAATAATGTTTTCTCAATAAATTTTTCCATTTTAGACAACAGCTTACAACAAATTAACTTTCAAACAATTCACTTTTCCACAAAAAAGATTACTTTACAAAATAATGGTAGTTTTTCTCTGAAATAAAATTGCAACCAGGCGCTCCCTTAAGTACGGTAAAAATCCAAAAATCTTGTTTACTATTTTGTAAAAAAAAATTGTAAAATGATTAGTGTATTTTTTGTATTAGAAAATCTATCAGAAAAAAGAATTGTAGTTTAATTATAAATTTGATTGTTTTTTGGTAAAACGATATCGTTTATTGGAAAGAAAAAATTGTATCAAATGGGTTGCCCATTAATGACTTCACAGAACTAATGAGCGACCCGCGCGCTTTTGGCTCAGATTTCTACGTCACTTCCGGTGAGATATGCCCGGAGCATATCACCATTATGTTTTGAGTCTGTCATTATCCGCGTATTAGCCTCGGTTTGATAAGGGGCTCCAATCTGGCAACAAGCGTCCGGCTTTTCTAATGAGGCCTAAAGAGTTAACGCGATAAGATGGACATAAGGAGAAAAAGAAATCTCTTGACCGAACGTACTAAAGATAAAAGCCCATTACGACAACAACAGAATGGGAAGCGATAAATGAGACGAGGGTTTCCTCCTCTTAATCGACCTTAGAAAAATCAAAGATAGAAATGTATCAGCAATGGTAAAAGGGCCCAAAAAGTCAAAAATTATACCGATATCAAAAACATCAATGCCATGTATCAGAAATGATAAGGATGCTGAGAGCCAATATGACGAACCAGAAATGAAAAAAGGTTCTCAGTAAATTATACAATTCTGAAAGTCAATGCCATGAAACTGAAATGGTTTAAATCATTAAAAAGCCAAAAAAAATGATAAAAGTACTGGAGCAAAAATTATAAAGATGTCATCAAAACAACGCCGTGTACCAGAAATGGTAAAAAAAATGCAAAGTCTCAAAATAGTCAAAATACTTTAAAGATATCAAAGACAATGCCATGTATCAGAAATGATAAAGATGCTAAATATGATAAAGATACTAAATATGATCCAGAAAGGATAAAGATGCCAAATATGATACCAGAAATGATAAAGATGCCAAATTTGATACCAGAA
This sequence comes from Ommatoiulus sabulosus, assembly GCA_034697705.1. Lineage (NCBI taxonomy): Eukaryota > Metazoa > Arthropoda > Diplopoda > Julida > Julidae > Ommatoiulus > Ommatoiulus sabulosus. The sequence continues at coordinate 24,353 of JAQGAO010000752.1, read as the reverse complement.
ATGATAAAGATGCCAAATATGATGCCAGAAATGATAAAGACACTGAAGTCAATTTTGAAAGTTATTACCATGTAACAGAAGTGTTTAAGATAATTAAAAATCTAAATTGATAAAAGTTCTTAACTTAGGAAGTCAAAAATTGTAAAGATGTCAGAAAGACAACGCAATGTATCAGAAATGGTACAGATCATGAAAGCCAAGAAATGCAACGTCTCAAAATAGTCAAGATATAAAGATATCAAAGACAATGCCATGTATCAGAAATGAAAAAGATGTCAAATATGATACCAGAAATAATAAAGATGTCAAATATAGTACCATGAATGATAAAGACGCTGAGGTCAATCCTGAAAGTAATTACCATGTAACAGAAGTGGCTAAGATCGTTAAAAATCTAAATTGATAAAAATTCTTAAGAAGTCAAAAATTATAAAGATGGCAGAAAGACAACGCGATGTATCAGAAATGGTAAAGACCATGAAAGCCAAGAGATTCAGTATCAAAATAGTCAAAATATTTTAAAGATATCAAAGATAATGCCATGTATCAGAAATGAAAAAGATGCCAAATATGATACCAGAAAGGATAAAGATGCCAAATATGATACCAGAAATGACAAAGATGCCATTAAGTATGATGCCATGAATGATAAAAACGCTAAAGTCAATCCTGAAAGTTATTACGTTAAAAACTCTTAAATGATAAAAGATCTTAAGAAGTCAAAAATTGTAAAGATGTCAGGAAGACAATGCCATATACCAGAAATGATAAAGTTGCTGAAGTCAATGGTAAAGTCCTTAAAGTCAATACTATCTAACAGAAATGTTTAAAACCAAAAATGATAAACGTTCTTAAGAAGACAAAAATTGTAAAGATATCAAAGACAATATCATGCATTAGAAATTGTCAAGATAATAAAATTCAAAAATAATAAAATTTCTCAAGAGGTCAAAAATTGACAAGATGTCAGAAAGACAATGCAACGTATCAGATATGATAATGATCGTGAAAGCCAAGAAAGTCAAAGTTCCGAAAAAGTCAAAACCTTGTAAAGATATCAAAGACAATGTCATGTATCAGAAATGGGGGGAAATCCTAAAGGGATTGTAACCAAAAAATGGTAAAGATGCTGAGATTTATTAGTGATTAAAGTCAAGATAGAAAGTCTCAAATAAATACAGCTTGTTTCAATAATGTTAAAAATGGTTAAATGACAATGTCGTGTAACATAAATGGTAAAGATCATTTGAGGCAAACATTGTAAAGATTTCACAAATAATCGATGCATCAGCCAAGCTAAAGATTATGACAGTCATAAATGTTAAAGATATAAAGTATCAGAAATGGTACCAATGTTGAATGACAATGTCATGTCTCAGAAATGGTAATGATCCTCAAAGGTTTCAAAGCCATTTGTAACAGAAATACATGTCGTAAAGACTTCCAAAGGCAATGCATGTTGACAATGGTAAAGATGTCATAGCCAATGACATTGTTCGAAAAAGTCAATGCCACGTACCAAAAATGGTAAAGATCCTTAAAAGTTTCAAAGCCATTTGTAACAGAAGTACATGTAAAGACTTCCAAAGGCAATGCATGTTGACAATGGTAAAGATGTCAAAGCCAACGACATTGTTCGAAAACGTCAATGCCACGTATCAAAAATGGTAAAGATCCTTAAAAATTTAAAAGCCATTTGTAACAGAAGTACATGTAAAGACTTTCAAAGGCAATGCATGTTGACAATGGTAAAGATGTCAAAGTCAATGACATTGTTCGAAAACGTCAATGCCACGTATCAAAAATGGTAAAGATAATGAATCCACAATGTCTAAAACAACTCGCTATTCACTTTTAAAAAAAAATTGATAAAACTTTCATTTTATCTCATTGACATTTTTGTTTTTCTTCAAATATTTCTCTAATTTGATTCCATCGAAAAAAATATTTTACGAAAAAAAACATCATTCTTCAACAATGTCGTTCATCCCAAACGACCCTCTATAGTTCTCCAATTCTCCAATTCTCCATTTCTCCAAATAAGGGCAGTTTTTTTATTTAGCCTGGTACGCAATTTGTCGATGATTTAGAAGTGGTGCACTTCACTTTTACGATAAAGATGTTGAATTTCTCGGTAATGTCGCATTAACGAAGGAGGGATAAAAAAAATTGGACAATGAAATTAAATTGCTTCGTTGCTTCTCTCTCCCTCTATTTTGAATAATTTATGGTCGTGTTTACTTCCCAAATCTAGCTCATTGAACAAATGCTTGTTTTTTTCTTCTACTACACTCATTTCAAAATTGACAAATGGAGTCGATGTTTGTACTCGGGTCTAAATAAACTCTACGAATTTACTGCCAAAAATGAGACTGTTAATGGCGTCGATACGCCAATCGATGGACTTTTTTTATTTATTGACTATCTTTCGGATAAAAAGAAAAAAAAAGTTGACTTCATTTTTCTTACAAAATTTGCCAATGTGATGAAGGAGAAGAAGATGAAGTAAAAGCTTGTTTTCGATGCTCTGATTCTGGTGTTAATGACGCTATTTTTGAGCAGTATTTGGCCTCCTTGGCGCCAATAACTCATTTTTCATTCCAGTTTGTATTAGAGACCATGCACCTCATTCTCTCATGAAAATGCACTTGCACTATTGGCCCCATGTACGTTTTTGGAGAAAAAAACTGCGAATTGGATTGATTTGTGCATGTAAATTCAGACAATTAATGAAATTGAAAAATTGCCAAGAGAAATTATAAAAATCAGTTTAAAGCTAAAACTCAACATTGATTAACATTTAATCAATGCGAATTGGATTGATTTGTGCTTGTAAATTCAAAGACAATTAATGAAATAAAAAAATTGCCAAAAGAATAAAAATCAGTTAAAAGCAAAAAATTGGCAAAAGGATAAAAATCAGTTAAAAGCTAAAACTCAAAAATTTCTGCGAAGTGAAAAAACTGCGAATTGTATTGGTTTGTGCATTTAAATTCGGAGATTCAAAAAAATTGAAAGATTGCCAAGAGAAATTATAAAAATCTGTTAAAAGCTAAAAATCAACATTGATTTTTTGTTTGCTAGGTTTAAAAAACATTTTTAAAGAAACTGAACATTTCTAATGACCATTTTTTGGAATAAACTGTCGTTTTTTTTGGAATTTTTAAAAAAATATCCTTTTTAATTTTAAAAATTTGGAATGAACTGCTGCTTTTTGGAATGAATTGTTGCTTTTTGAATTAAATTATTGCATTTTGGAATAAACTGTTGCTTTTTGGAATAAACTGTTGCTTTTTATAATAAACTGTTGCTTTTTGGAATAAACTGTTGTATTTTTTTGAATGAATTGTTGTTTGTTGGAATAAAATAATTTTTTTTGGAATGAACTGTTGTTTTATGGAATAAACGGTTGTTTTTTGGGATAAATTGCGGTTTTTTTTTGTTGTTTTTTTTTTTAAAAAAAACGGTCGATTTTTTGGATAAATTATCATTTTTTAATAAATTTGTTGTTTTTTAGAATAAACTGTTTTTTTTGTTTTGTTTTGGAAAAAAGGTTTTAATTTTTACATATATATGTCGTCTTTAGGAAAAAATTCTTAATTTTTTAAGGAAAAATATTGTCGATATTTGGAAAAACTTTCTAAATTTATAAAAAGTTGTTTTTGGATAAATTATATATTTTCTTTGAGTATTGGTAGTTAGTTGGAAAAACTAACAATTTTTTTAGGGATAAAACGTGTCGTTTATGGGAAAATTGTCAGCATTTTCCTAAAAACTGTCTAATTTTTTTTAAAAAAAATTGTTATTTGGAAAGATTAGCATTTTTGTAAAACTACGCGTTTATAATTTGCAAACGTTTGGTTTTTTTGTAGAAAATTCGTCCTTTCTTTAATTAACCATGCCACAAATAATGTTAAAAAAATCCTTTAAAAAAAAGTTCATCAAATTTTAAAAAACTTGCATCAACAATCATAAACATTGCATTTGTTTTAATAAAATTGTATTCCTCTAACTATATGTTATATGGTTAGGATATTATCATTTACCTAAAAAAGAGTATTAGCAACAAAACGACACAAAAGTGATCCATATTGACCTCTTTTAGAAATGTCGTCATGAGGTTAGGTTTATTTTGGTAAATGCTCGAGAGGACCTTCGACCCTCTTTGTTTCATCCGAGAGTGAGCTTTAAAAGCTATTGATTGACACGAAATAAGCCTATATTGTTGAGCTTTTGTTACTTTTCTCTTTTCTGGACTAATGACGAAATTGCGAATGAATGCATAATTTATGCAATCGTCTTTCATCGTTTCATTTCAAACCAACTTCATTGTGAATGAAATGCCCTCGAGTCAGCTAATGCTCTAACTAACTCTTCGTTTAACTGACAACCGGAAGTAGCGGAGAACAAAAATGGAGCATTTCGTAGCGAGTATTATAGTAAGAGTCGTGGAAAATGTACTGCACACGTAGCAATCTTTGTCAAATTTAATTTTCTATATATATTTAGATATATTTATATATAAATAAACCCGTTTTGTCAGAAAAATTAAGAAAACTGGTGAAAAGATGAGGAATTTTGGTGAAAAGATGAGGAATTTTTTCCGAAAAAGTCAGGAAAAATAAATTTTAGTTTTTTTTAATTTTTTTAGTTTTTTAGTAATTTTAGTAAATAATGTTTACTTATTAAATAATATTATTTATTACAGTATTACTTATAAGTCAGAAAATAGGGAATTTTGTGAAAGAAATATTAAAAAACTTAAAAATTTATAAAGCAATCTTAAAAAAAATTAACTGTTTGAAAAAAAAGTAATTATGGTAATAAGATTGTCGACAAAAAAAAGGATTTTGTCAGAAAAAAAAGTGAAATAAAATTTCTAACAAACATTTTGTCAGAAAAGTAAATTTTGTCAAAAAATCACAAAGGAATTTTGCTAAAACAAACGGCTCTTGCAAAAAACATAAACGAATTTTTTTTAAAAAAACAAGTTTTGTCAGGAAAAACCCAAAGAATTTTGCCAGTAAAAACAAGTAAAAATAAGATGAATTTGCTATAAAAATAAAAATGTTCAGAAAAAAAGTGAATTTTGTCATAAAATAAGCGAATTTTGGCTTAATTAAAAACATTTTTAATAGAAGAAAAAAAACATGCTAATTTTGGCAAATTAAGATAGAATTCTCAAAACTAAAATAAAGCAAATTTTGTTAGAAAATAGCGAATGTTGCCAAAGAGAAAAAAAATATTTTGTCAAAAATAAATAATAAATTATGATTTGTTTCCAAAAAAACAACAAAAAATGTCTTATGAAAATAACAAATTAATTTGGTAAACTTCTATTATTTTTTCTAGTTAAAACTAAATTGTTTTCGAAAACGTATCAGTTCCTCAAATTGTCATGTAATGTCACGTGTAGACAAACTAAACTCGTCTTGCAAAAGCATTACGTTGATTTTCACAAAAAAAATACTTTTAATCGATTTAAAATCACGGTGAAAAACCTCTCCCAAAAAAGGACAAAGTTAATTTACTTCAATTAGCAAACGTCATTTAATTCCTTTTTTTTCATACTAAATTAATTTCGACAGTTAATTCGTGCTCCATTAAAACCGCATTAATTCAACGCTTTTCGTATAAATAATAAAAAACCTTAGCCACCATCTGTTAGCTCGAAATCCCCCTCAAAAAACTAAACTCAATAAAAGGCAGGACGTTTTTCTTACATTTTAATCCCAATTAAATGAACTTTTCCTTTTCTTATTTTCATCAAAGATTTGCCCACATTTTCTGCACAATAAAAAACTTCAGCCATTAAGAAGAATAAATTAAATAAGCATCAAAAGATATCCGAGAAAAAAAAATTAAACGGGATAATTAGATGGATGCGCCAAATTCAGCTTTGATATCATTCGTCATTAAAAAGTAGTCCCTATTATAAGAAAAAATATTCTGAAAACGCCTTCTCGGGATAATGTTTTAATGATGGTATATAAAACGAAATAAGTGAACTGACTTAGAAAAATTTATGAGAAAGAAAGAAAAGAAAAAACCTCGATATAAATATATTAAAAAAAGGAAGAAAAACAGGTGGAAATAATGTATTGATCCGCAATTAAGACAACATTTGCTGAAGATTATTTTTTTATCCGAATCATTAAAATATTCCCTTTGATCGTTTTCAATGCGAACGTTGATTTCTAGGTGACTGAACAATTTCGGATTTATTTCGGAGCGAATTACACGCTGATGATTTAATTTGTGTAGCTAGATCAATTTCTGTCAAGTAGAGATAAACATACAGTTATTTAAATAATAATGTAAACAAGTTCGAGAATATCGTTATTGTAAACATGTAGGATGATTTTGTTTGATCAAATTCAACGATTTATTTAAAGAAAAAATCCAATTCTGAGTTAATTAGAACATTTTTTCAAGCATCCTTTCCATTCCGTCTATTTTTGGGTTTTTTAATTGAAAGGTTTTACAAAACATGGAATAACAACAAAAAGTAATTTATTTAAAAAAAAAATTGCAATATAAAACTAATCATGTATAATATAATTGGTAAATTGTATCTTATAGTAAAATATTTAATAACAAGTTTCGTGAAAAAGACGCGAATTGCGTGAAAATACGTCAGTTACGTGAAAATTAGTCAGTTAAATGAAAATGCGCGAGTTTCGTGAAACTACGTCAGTTTCGTGAAAAGACGCTAGTTTCGTGAAAATACGTAAAATTTATGAAATGACGCCTATTTTTCAAAACTATCTTTACTACACGATGTCATCATCAGTTTTTCAAATTAACCAACAGTTGTTTTACAAATTAACCGTACAGATAAATTATAACGACGTCATTTTTACTAATTAAACGACGACATCGTCTGTTCTATAAAAAATGACGTCATCTTTACCAAACAACGTCATCATTATTATCAAAAAATGACACAAAGTTTACTAAATGAATCCATCAATTCTTCAAAATGCAGTTATCATTACTAATTGACACCATTTCCAATTAGAAATAAAAAAAGTATAACCATTCAAAACGAAAATGACGTCATTTATATTTTTTATGACATTACTTCACAATACACCTCCTTTCTCCATCCTCGCATTTTTGGTATTGATTATCCGGAAATCATTTTTCCCAACCTTCCCTGATAATCGGTATTATTCCACTACAATTCCAAAACTATTTGGAAAAAATGTACTCCAAAAAGTCACTAAATAAAACTTAACTCATTTAAGATATTTGTTTTATGAGCTTGTAAATAAATCTTTACAAACATTTGTACATCAATGACAAATTATCAAAAAACAACGAAATTGTCGGCTCGAAACCTGATCAAAGCAAATTTACTCAGTTTTGATAAGAAATAAAAAAACGGGTTACGTAAACTGATTTCCGAGCATAAATTGCGAAAATGCACTCGATTTTCAGGAAGAAATTCAATTAAAATGTCATCTCTAAGAGATTAAAGGGAATAAGACGAAGAAAATTTGTCTTCTTTCAACGAAAATATTCATCCGAGCATCGAGTTAAAAGCGAGTCCGCATCCTCGACGCATTATTTGATTGAATTTTAATTAAAAGTAAATGCACGTCATTAAAGCTAGTAATGAAATGAATTTTTCATCAAAAGAGAAATTAGACGGAATGGCATCTAATTTCTTGGGCTTATTTCGTGACGTGCAAAAAGAGAAATCAAATTCCTCGCGGATTTTATAAACACGAACTAGGAGAAAATTAAGAGGACGTATTGATATGTTAAGTTTCGTATAAACTAGCTCGGGATTCATTTCAAGATAAAATTAATTATTTATGGACAAATATTTGTTATTAAGTATTTTAATATATCTAGTTTTACATAATAAATGCGAAAATGTTTTTAAAAATAAAATTATATCTAAGAAAAATAAGTTTGCTTAAAAATGAAACAATGTTTATAAAAATTAAATTTTATTTTCTTAAAACAAACGTATATTTTCTAAATATAAAATTAATTTTCTTAAAATAAACGTATATTTTCTAAATATAAAATTTATTTTCTTAAAATAAACGTATATTTTCTAAAAATGGAATTAAATTTCCAAAAAAATGGAAAACGTTTTTTTCAAAAGCTTCGATAATTTTAATAAAGTACATTTTTTTCAAATGTTTTGATAATTTAAAAAAAATAGCTCAATGATATTTTGACAAAAGAATTTAATTTAAAAATTGTGTTGCATTTAAAAATATTTTTCAATGTGTTTTTATTCTTTGAATTCCTGTTTTAGTTTTATAAAGTTTGTTAATTCTAAAAATACCTCAATAAAAATTGCATAATAAATTCAAAATACATTTTCATATGCATTTTTTCTTTACTTCCATTTGGATTCGTCAAAAGCTTCGATGTACTGTATTAAAAAAAACTTTAAATGCTATTTTAAAATAATTTTAATATCAACATTTCTTACCAACTTTAAAATATTTTGAAAATAAATACAGTATGCGGGAACTTAACGACAGCTCAATAATTTCCAAACATTTGTTATTATAAGTATTCAAAAACATAAAATAAATATTTTTTGTGTTAAAAAGTCTAGTAAATGTTTCTACTTATTTTACAAATGTTTCATGCTTTTTTTACCTATAATCTAATAATATTACTCATTAACTATACCAACGACTATACGCCTATAGTAAAATGAATCAACTTCCATCAAATTCCAACAAGTATCTTAGGAGATATTCGTTCATGATGACCTCAAATTTCTACGACCTCGTAAACAGAAAATAGGAGGAAAAAAACTAAGAGTAAACAAGTGAGCAGATTGTAAACAAAAGCCTAATAATCTTTCGATACAAAAGAGTTTTCTGCTTTTCCAACTGGAAACAAATTCCGCTTAGGAGTTAGTACACATTATAGTCTTATGTATCTCATACTTCTATGAAGCAAAAATAAATATATATACGAAGTAGAGAGACTAGCAAAGAAAAAAAAGTGCATCATTTTCGTACGTTTGCTCGGAGCTAAGGATGAAAACTGAGGCAAAGGAAAAATGGATGAACAGATTTTCTAGTCCATAAAACCTAAACTTAAGTGCTATAGCTTTCAATGGAGTGCAAAAATGTAAATGCCATGAAGGTTATATAAAGCACGAAGAGGGAAATATGAGGGCGATTTCGCTATATTTCAAGTTTTAAATATTCATGGCTGCATGCTTTTCATGTTTAGACGAAAAACCACTCGATATCAAAACAGCTTTTCTACGTTTCCATTTTTTCCTAGCTGCCTTTTTTTCGGTGAATTTTCAAGAAATAATATACTGAATCGATCATATTTCTTGCCCCTTTTTGGTAAAGATATGTTAAAACGATTTTGAAAATATTATTTAAAGTCAAAATTATTTTGAAGTAGATATTTTAGACAAATATCCAGAGTTGATATTACAAATATTATTAACATCAAACGTAATTTTAGTGTATTTTTACTTTCCTAACTGACTTATATCGACGAAATTTCAAAACATAATTATAAAGAAACATGTAAAAAATAACATTTTTTCAGATATGGCATTTTAAGTAAATTTAAGCAGTATTGCGTAAAGTTAAGTAATAGTAAATAAATTTAAGTATAGTAGTAAGTAAATTCAAGTAGTAGTTAGTAAATTTAAGTAATAGTAAGTAAATTTGAGTAGAAGTAAGTAAATTTTATCAGTAAGTAAATTTAAGTAGTAGTAGGTGAATTTCAGTAAGTAAATTCAAGTAGTAGTAACTAAATTTAAGCATTTTTTAAGAAAAAAACTTATTTATTTTGTTTGGAAAATTCGATTTTAGTAATCAAAATTTAAATTAAACAATGAAATATGAAAATTAAAATTACAAACATATTAAGAAGAGAAACTGAGGCTAAGTTAATAAATATTAGTAAATGTTATATCGAATTTAAAAAGAATTACTCAAAAATCGAAATGATACAAAAAATACTTATTTATTAAACAAAATTGTTTCCAAAAATTATATTTTAATCATAACCAAAATTTTAAAATTATTTATAGGAGAAAATGCAGATAAAAATGTATTGTTAGCAAAATCTTTGCCAAACGTTAAATTTAAAAATTTCCATTGTTTTAAAAACATTATTTTAACAATAAAATCTTCAATGCGAACTTAAAATTAGCCAGATTTATGATCAATTTAATTAGAGTAAATAAAATAATTTTTTGAATAATTTTTAAAAAACGTATTTTTCAAATCTTTAGAATACAATTGATTATACAGAGAGTTTTTCAAATAATTCCAACAACATCTTAAATTCGATGTCTTTAAGTAGAAAATGATTTTTTGAAAATGTTTTATTTCAAGGATAAATTCTTTTTGAAAAACATATCTTACAAAATCAATTTTTGGAACATCAAAGCTATGACAACACATACTTCTACATGTTGAATTTCTATTATAAAGTTACATTTTAAAGAGTTTTATTTCCAACATGAAGTTTAGTCAATAATTGATTATAAATTTTTTGTTACAAACAGCTTTTCTTCGCCGACTGAATTTTGGAGAAAAATCAATTTCAGCATATGGCATGAATGGACCTAAGGGGGCTCCCTAAATACCCCAGCCAATTTCAAAGACTTTTCTATGATATTACTATGAAAGCGTTCTACGAAATCCACATTTGAATAGAAAGGCAATAGCGGCCTTAATCCGAGTGGTTTGTAAGGCATTAGGCGCCATTTTTTACTCGAATTTCGCCTTAAAAGCTCCCACCAAAAAGCTTTAATAATATGGAAATGTTAGAGACAATCTCTCTCAGAAAAGCAGACAAAAGACGAAAAATCCAACAGCAATTTTCATTCTTGTATTTTTTTTATATCACAAAAAAGGGAAAAAAATGGACAGTAACAACTGCAAAAAACTGCGTAGAAAAGCCATTTAAAGATGAGTGCTGGGATGACATTCGTGCACATTGAATATGAAAAAAAGCGCATTTATATCAATGAATATGAAAATATGAAAATGTAGCAACACTTTAGGGACCTAAGAAAATGAAGAAAACCTTCTACAGAGGGCGCCTCCTCAAATTGGGCAATGCTGCAATGCAAACTTTTGAATGGTGAAATAATTTCCCCAAGATATTTTTGGGTATAAAATTTAGGATTTTTATGAATGTCCATTATTTAGAGATAATACACTGTAATTATTTTATGAAAATGTTCAAGCATTAGTTTTAAATTAATTAAAAATTACATTTTTTAAAGTTGCCTGAATCGATCACTAGATGTAGCTTATTGAATTTAAAACTGTTTTAGGAGTATAGAACACATAACAAGTTATCAATAAAGGGCAATTAATATGAAAATAGAGCAACATTTTAGGGTCCTAAGAAAAGGAAGAAAACTTCCTACAGAGGGAGCCCCCTTAAATTGGATTTTGCATGGGAAAGCAAAAGTAGGGAAATAGTTTTGAAATGTTTTATTTTCTTAACCCTTAAAGGCAATTGTTGGAGGAAAGTCGAGTTTACTGTAAGCATTTTTAAATCGAAGTATTCATCCATGAAACGTTTAGTTTTCGACACACTGCACATAACGGATATTTGTTTTGAATCCTTTTCTGCATTTACATTTCGCACTTTTATTTTTCATAAATGTTGAGGATAACTTTGTTACTGCTTAAGAGGGCCAGTCAAAAAAAAGGGGGTGACACCTGATGGCGATGATGGGTAATACAAGACGAAAATTATGGGGCAACCCAAAGAACAAATCCTGTAAAGAACAACGGGCAATACTGTGGATTAGCTACAAAGGAGAATCCATAAGTTAGCCGTTATGGGGTGCCCCAGCCAACATGGGCAGGGAGAGACATTATATAAAATGTGGACGAAATCAGACACTCCTTAAATGGTGCGCACCATGAAGGGATTGTAGGACTAAGAAAAAATAAACCACCTCTTTAGAACACAAAAGGGCTGAGATGGTAAAAGGTCGGGACAAATCGAGGAATGGGCGAAAAAGGGGGGCAGCATAGTGGTGACAGGTGACCAAGATATCATACTGTGATTGTCAATTCAATTCAATTCTATTCTTTACCCTGCAGTCAGTAGATTAGTACAATTTGGCAGGGGGGATCCTTAGTAATGTATCAAAACACTACAATTAAATTATATTTCCCGTAATTCGGACCTTAACGTAGGATAGGAAAAGAAGACGGTCATGGCCGATTTTTAATTCAGGAACTATCCCAGCATTCGCCTGGAGAAATTGTGGGAAACCATGAAAAACCACAATCGAGGATAGCCGACCCAGGAACCGAACCTGGGTCTACCGAATGCAAAGCGAGAATGCTAACCACTCAGCCACCTTGCTCGGCATATTAGATAGTTCCTTGCCACATTGTCAAAAATCCTACTTGTGTTGTTACTGTGGATTGTATGCTGAATACTTGAAGTTAGGTAGACACAGAGGTAACAAACTGAAACAATATTTTGTGTCCCAGTTCCCAGATACGTTGACCGGGTAAATCTCCAATTTACGATAAACTGAAAATTCAGCTAAAGTGATTGGAAGCTTGGTCAACGTCACTGGGAACCCGGTCAACCTAGCTGGGAACCCGGTCGACCTAACTGGAAACCAGGTCAACCTTAATAGGAACTCGGTCGACTTAGCCGGGAACCCAGTTGACCTAGCTGGTAACCCGGTCAACCAAGCTGGGAACCCGGTCGACCTAGCCGGGAACCCGGTCAAAGTACACTGTAGCTGGAAACTCTGTCAACGTAACTAAAATACAGTGGAATCCTTTTATTGTGATCTTCAAGAGACCGACAGAATATATATTATATATTAAAATAATGTGACCCAATAAGGGGGTACATTCTATACATACATGGTCATGCTGTATATTTTTAGTATTGTTACAAAAGAATATACATTATTAACGTTCAAATGTACATTACATAAAATATCAGCAAACAGTTTAACTTGGTAAAAAATTGTCCATAATTTCCGTAAAGATCACGTGATCAGAGACTTCCAGAGCGTGGGAAACTTCTTCACATCCCCCCTTCATCATTATAGTCGATCCCATTTAGCATTGAACATACCACAACCCCCATCACTAAATGCAGATTATTATTATAACCAGCATAACAACTCCCGGAAAATTTTACATGCACTCCTACGGGAAAGCAAACTTCCTTTGCTTTTTACATCATAATATCCTACCTATCGTTATTTCCGGAATTATTTTAAATGATTTGTACTGTATATCAGTTCGAAAAGCCGGCTAAGGCACATTTCAGAAACTTTCATTCTAGTTTCGTAAACCAAGTTTCAGTTTAAGTTTCCTGGTAATGTTCCCACTTTTAAATTTGGGTATTAATGATCCGAACATTTGTCCAACACGTATACGTTTTCACCCGTCCCACTCCCCAATTTCTCTTATAAACCATCGACTTTCTGCTCAGTCCATTTTTGTCAGACAAGGAAGCAGATATGCAGAGTTGACTAGCATCAACATTTGCTCGGCGCGGAAAAAATGGTAAAAAGATGGGAAAAATGATGAGGTTTATGCACAAAGGAAATTTAAAAGAAGAAGAAAAAAAAGCGTGCACTTTGGAAGATAGTGTCGTCGTCGTTCCCTCAATGGGTCCAAATGCATTTGGCCCCCCATTTTGACATGTGTGAACATGGAGAAGAAGAGAGAGAGGTAAATCTCCGATATCTTGTAGGCCCATTATGTAAAAGCGCCCTCGCGACCGCCAACGAGGATATGAATGGGGGAAAAAGGTGGCAAAATGGAGGAATAACCACCGAAATGCAATCGATGGAATATCAACGAAAAAAAACACCGAAAACCTCTAATGTTGGGCCAAGAGTATAGCGAGGAAATGATCATCGCATGCATTACTTCTGTTAAACTCGTGGAAATGCGTTTATAATACGTTTGAAAATATGAATGAATTAGGACTCGTGTAATGCAATTCAAAATATATTTAGCCTAATTAATATAATAAATTTCGAGTATGCATTTTAAAATACTATTTATCTATCATAAAATTACGTTTCAAAACAGAAACGTGATTGCGTGAAATGCAATATACTCGTGGAAATGCATTTATAATACGTTGGAAAATATGAATGAATTGGGACTCGTGTAATGCAATTCAAAATATATTTAGTCTTATTAATGTAATTAATTTCGAGCATGCATTTCAAAATACTATTTATCTATCATAAAATTACGTTTCAAAACAGAAACAAAAGTAGTACATATTGCGTGAAATGCAATATACTCGTGGAAATGCATTTATAATACGTTTGAAAATATGAATGAATTGAGACTCGTGTAATGCAATTAAAAATATATTTATCCTAAATAATATAATAAATTTCGAGAATGCATTTACAAATACTATATTTATCTATCATAAAATTACGTTTCAAAACAGAAACAAAAGTAGTACAAATTGCGTGAAATGCAATATAGGCCTACTCGTGGAAATGCATTTATAATACGTTTCAAAATATGAATGAATTGGGACTCGTGTAATGCAATTCAAAATATATTTAGCCTTATTAATATAATAAATTTCGGGCATGCATTTCAAAATACTATTTATCTATCTTAAAATTACGTTTCAAAACAGAAACAAAAGTAGTATACATATTGCGTGAAATGCAATAGACTCGTGAAAATGCATTTATAATACGTTTGAAAATATGAATGAATTGGGGCTCGTGTAATGCAATTCAAAATATAATTAGTCTTATTAATATAATAAATTTCGAGAATGCATTTCGAAATACTATTTATCTATCATAAAATTACGTTTCAAAACAGAAACAAAAGTAGTAAATATTGGGTTTTTAAAATAAATGTTGATAAATTTTCTTCAATGCATTTCAAAACGCGTTTGAAAATATGTATAGATTAGAACACGTGTAATGTATTTCAAAATATATTTAGCCTTATTAATACTTTTATAATCAATTTCGATCATGCATTTCAAAATACGTGCAGATTGAAACATTTCAAAATTTATGCTATCATTGCATTTCAATGCATTTCAAAATATGCATAGATTAGAACACGTATACTGCATTTCAAAAATACATTTCGTGTTATTAAAGTGCATTTCATTGCACTTACGTAAAATGCATTTTCAAATACATTAGACGTGTTCTACACTATACTGTATATAATTTCAAACGCATTTCGAAATGCATTAAGGAAAATACATTTTTTAAAATTCATTTGCAATTCCGTCAATGCATTGCACAATATTTGGAGATTAGAACGCGTGTAGTTGTAATGCATTTCAAAATGCATTGGAAAATATTTACAGCTTGGAAAACAAGTAATGTATTTTCAGCAGGCGCATATTACGTTATGGAAATGCATTTTCGAAAAGTATTTCTTGTCATTGCATTTTTGTCAATGCATTTCAAAATTTGTAAAGATTAGAACCCGTGTAATGTATTTCAATGTGCATTACGTGTTATTAAAATTCATTTGAAAAATGTATTATTTTTATTGCATTCTCTTCAATGCATTTACAATTGCTTTTGAAAATGCAAATAATTTTGAACGCGTGTAACGCCTTTAAAATTACATTTGCA
Organism: Ommatoiulus sabulosus; assembly: GCA_034697705.1. Classification (NCBI taxonomy): domain Eukaryota; kingdom Metazoa; phylum Arthropoda; class Diplopoda; order Julida; family Julidae; genus Ommatoiulus; species Ommatoiulus sabulosus. The sequence continues at coordinate 8,749 of JAQGAO010000752.1, read as the reverse complement.
TAATTAAAATTCATCTTGAAAATTTGTATGATTTTCATTGCATCCTTGTCTGAGCATTTGGAATTGTAAAATTTCGAACACTGTAATGCAATTTAAAATATATTTGTAATGCATATTAAGTGAAAATTTAACAAAAGCTTTTTGAAATACATTGACTGAAATTCATATTGAAATTTATTACAATGTTCCAACATCAACAACATATCAAATACACATCTTATCAACGTGTATTTAAAAAAAATGCATTTAGAAATTTTTTAAAAAAAATAGCTGAAAATATTTTTAAGAATGTACCGAATAAAAACAAAATACAAGTTTCGAACACATTTGTATTAGAATAATGCTTGTTCATAAAATAATTGTCGAAATTTATACAACTTTAGTTAGACAAATACATCCTTTAAAATACGGGTAATCATAAAAAGGCTACATGTGCAGTACAGCATATTGGTATTTTACATGTTAATAACATGCATATTGATATTTTACATGTTAATAACATTCATATTGATATGTTACAAGTACATTACATGCATTAATATTTTAGTTGTACATAACATGCATATTGTATTTTACATGTAATTAACATGTATGTTGGTATTTTACATTTACTTAACATGTATGTTGGTATTTTACATGTAATTAACGTGTAAGTCATTATTTTACATGTACTTAATATGTATGTTGGTATTTTACATTTACATATCATGCATACTGGTATGTAACATGTAAATAAAATGCATATTTTCATGTAACATGTAAATAACATGCATATTGGTATTTTACATGTACTTAATATGTATGTTGGTATTTTACATTTACGTATCATGCATACTGGTATGTAACATGTAAATAAAATGCATATTTTTATGTAACATATAAATAACATGCATATTGGTATCTTACATGTACTTAACATGTATTTTGGTATTTTACATGTTAATAACATGTATATTGGTATTTTACATGTTAATAACATGTATATTGGTATTTTACGTGTTAATAACATGTATATTGGTATTTTACGTGTTAATAACATGTATATTGGTATTTTACATGTACCTAACATGCATATTGGTATTCTACGTGAACTTATGTTGGTATTTTATGTAATAAATGTATATTATAAAATGTATCACACAAGTATACAATTAAAAATTGTACAAATAAAAATATTTTTGTAACGACGTCATATTGTCACGAATTTGATGTGACGTGACACGATTTTAATGATTTTGCTCTAGATTGTGACATTTGTTCGCATATTAAATACACAGTGAAATAAGATATAAATAAGAAAAAATTAATGTAAAAAACGATATACTGTTGAGAAACATCTTAATCGTTTATAAAAAAAATTTAAAAAAAAACAAACATATTTTATAAAAATTCATGTACGGTAATATATTGTTTAAAAAATAAAATCTAGTAAACGGTGCTTTTCTAACATGTTTTATATTTTCATCTGTAAATTCATCGTAGAAATGCGTATTACTTTAATCGAGACTATGCATGGCCAGATTAAGGAGTTGCCCAAGAACAGAGGTTTTCCCTGTAAAAGGCTTTTTTTAAAGAAAGGAAATGAAAATTTGGAGGCTCATCAAATTCAATATTCTTTACATTGTTCAAAACTTGTGTAGCAAATGCTTTTTTTTCTTTTTTTGCTAAAAGTTAGGTTTAAAAAGCTACGTGCTCTGAACACGCAATACTTTAATGGGAATAAAATATCTAAGATAAAAAAAATCGTATGAATCAAAAAAAGATGAGCGAGGAAAAGTTACAGGAAACGGAAATGGAATTGCCTTCGACACCATTTCTGCATACAATTTGAAAAAAAACTATTTTACACTTCACAAAAATGGCATTAAAGTTCATAAAATCAATGACTAAAATTTATATAAATTTACTTTGAAAAATTCACCCTGTAAAATACGTGTAATTATTAGTACATGTACCTAATATGTTTATTGGCATTTTACATGTAAATAACGTGTTTATTGGTATTTTACATGTAAATAACGTGAATATTTGTATTTTACAGGTAAATAACGGGAATATTTGTATTTTAAATGTAAATTACGTGAATATTGGTATCTTACATGTAGGCCTAATTATCGTGAATATTTGTATTTTACATGTAAATAACGTGAATATTGGTATTTTACATGTAAATAACGTGAATATTGGTATTTTACATGTAAATTACGTATATATCGGTATTTACGTGTGAATGACGTGTATATTGGTATGTTACATGTAAATAACATGTATATGGGTATGTTACATGTAAATAACATGTATATGGGTATGTTACATGTAAATAACGTGTATATTAGTATGGTACATGTAAATAACGTGTATATTAGTATGGTACATGTAAATAACGTGTATGTTGGTATGTTATATGTAGATCACGTGTATATTGGTACGTTACATGTAAATAAACGGTATTTTAATATTTTACATATAAATAACAGGTATATTTGTAGATTACATGTTTCTAACGTGAATATATTGGTAGTTTACATGTAAATAACATGTTTATTGGTATGTTACATGTAAATAACATGCTTATTGGTATGTTACATGTAAATAACATGTTTATTGGTATGTTACATGTAAATAACATGTTTATTGGTATGTTACATGTAAATAACATGTATGTTACATATAAATAACATGTATGTTGTACGTTACATGTAAATAACATGTATAATGGCATTTTACATGTTAATAACATGTAGATTAGTATGTTACATTTAAAAAACGTGTATATTGGTATGTTACATGTATATAACATGTAATTTGGTATGTTAATGTAAACACATGGCAAACAAAAACGTGGTGTTGCAAATAAGGAACATTGCTTTCCATTATAGCCATGGTAACCCAAAAACGCATGGCAAATTTAAAAATAATTTCATAAAGGTCATGAAAATCTATTGAAAAATATTCTTGCCTTCAGGGCACACTGTTCCTGCTTCTGCGGGAGACACTGTCTCGATGTCCAAGCCCTAACAGGCCACTGGACTCCCACACGTACGAGCGTGGTACTGTCTTTAGATCCATGTTGCACCGTCATCTAGTTCACAAGCACACTCTTCGCACTGACCTCTGTCAGCCAAAAGTCCTGCTAATGTCTTATGGCCTTGACAATGTCACAAAAAAGTCAAGAGCTGTGGGTGCATCCAATGTCCTGTAGACTGTAAACAGAATGAGGACTTCAATCACTACAGTAGGTCTTGACCGTCTTGGTCAGTTCCCTGGAGCAGGCCTCTTCATTGCCTTCCCGTACACAACTTCCCCTTGTCTGTCCACTGACCTTCTGGTGAGAATGTCCACTCGAATTCCTCGGCTACATTCTTGGTCTTTAGGAATCTGGTCAAAAATCTGCGAACAGACAGCTCGCATCGTGGCTGTTGAACTGCTCGAGGTCAACTCAGCTTGACCTACGAGTGACCGTGACAGCTGCAAAGACCATTTTAACGGGATTCTGACACTGTCAGGGTCACTGGTCAGTTGGCGCTATGTTCAGTTTAGGGTAAGGTTACTAAGGTCGAGGAAAAGGCACCAAGATGGAGTGAAACCGAACAGCGATATACATCAGAAAACGTGAATTTTAAACAAGATAAAGGACATGACGTAACCATGGAAACAAAATAATAATAGATTTCTAAAAAAAATTAACGAAAAAACGAAACCGTAGTAACGTGAATTTTAAACAAAATGACAATAACCACGTTTCTGGTCATTTTTTAAAAATGACGTCATTTTTTGGTCAGTTTTTGCCCAAGAAATGATCACCCAAAACCTGGCTAAAAATGACGTCATTTTTTGGTCATTTTTCTCTCAAGAAATGACCACCCAAACTCTGACTAAAATGTACGTCATTTTTTGGTCATTTTTCTCTCAAGAAATGACCACCCAAACTCTGACTAAAAATGACATTTTTTGGTCAGTTTTCGCCCAAGAAATGACCACCCAAAACCTGGCTAAAAATGACATTTTTTTGGCATTTTTCGCTCAAGAAATGACCACCTAAACTCTGGATAAAATTTACGTCATTTTTTGGTCATTTCCCTATCCGAAAATTGACCACACAAAACCTGGCAAAAAATGACGTCATTTTTTGCCCAAGAATGAAGGTCACCTAAAACATGGGAAAAAATGACGTCATTTTTTGGTAATTTTTTGCCCAAGAATGAAGGTCACCTTATACATGGCAAAAAATGACGTCATTTTTTGGTCATATTTTCGGCCAAGAAATGACCACCCAAAAAATGACGTCATTTTTCGGTCATTTTTTCGCCCAAGAAATGATCACTGCAATAATGGCCTAATATGACGTAATTTTTTTGCATTCTTGCGGTCATAATGACGTCATTTTTTGGTCATTTTGCTACGTGGGTATATAGTTACAAAATGAAAACGTGACCATACTAACCAAGGAACATCATACATGACGTTCTAAAATGGAGCCTAAAAATCGTGACCATGGTAACTAAGGGACATGTATCTTCAAAAAAGAAAAGAACAAAACATGAACATGTTAGCCATATGAACATGAAGTTACAACAAGGAACCAAAAAACGTGATCATGACAACCAAAGTGTTCAATGTAAAGTTATCGTAAAATGCTCAAAAAAGTGGGCACCTTTTACGCTAAAAGATCAACATAAGCTATTATAAAATTAGGACTGGGCAGAATGTCTATGGACTGATGCAGTGTACCCCTAGATCTGGAAAACCTGAAACAGTCAGGGAACTTGTAAATGTCTGGAAAAGTCAGGGAAATTCAACGTAGTCATGTTGTTGCGATCCAAAACTAATGCCTCTACATGGTTAGCTCAAACGACATTTTCCAAGTATAAATGTGGAAAATTCTCCAAGTTTTCCGAGTACAAAATTGCAAAATTATCCACGTTTTTCGAGGATAAAAGTGCCAAATTATCCACATTTTTCGAGGATAAAAGTGCAAAATTATCCACGTTTTTCGAGGATAAAAGTGCAGAAATTTCCTACGTTTTTCGAGGATAAAATTGCAAAATTATCCACGTTTTTCAAGGACAAAATTACAAAATTATCCACGTTTTTCGAGGACATAATTGCAAAATTATCCACGTTTTTCAAGGAAAAAATCACAAAATTATTCACGTTTTTCGAGTACAAAATTGCAAAATTATCCACGTCTTTCGAGTACAAAATTGCAAAATTATCCACGTTTCTCGAGGACAAAATTGCAAAATTATATCCACGTTTTTCGAGGACAAAATTGCAAAATTATCCACGTTTTCCGAGTACAAAATTGCAAAAATTCCCACGTTTTCCGAGGACAAATTTCAACATTTTCCGAATACAAAACTTCCAAATTTTTTAAGAAATTTCATGCAAATTTTAAAAATTTTTTAAACAAATATTCTATGTTAATTTTCAAAACTGTCATTAGAAAATTTTCTAAAATATGTTTATGTGTCGATTTTCCAAAATATGTCAATATTTGCCATTGTCATTGGTTAGGGACGTTTTTGTAAAACCAGGAAAAGTCAGGGAAATTGAAAATAAAATTTCTGGGGGAACCCTGTGATGCTAAATTTCGTTTCGTTATTTTGAGGGGGAAGGGGCGGGGTACGGGAAATTTGTGACAAAATATGACATAGGGGGTGGGGGTCTAAAAATCTTTGAAAATAGCGTGACATCATTTCTGGATGGCCCCAATAGTAAAAGCATGAGAGAATCGTTGCCATAGTAACCCAATTTTGGTTACATTGGCGCCATCTGTCGTGGCTTGGATGCAACTTTGTCTCATTTCATCGCTGGCACATTTTTGTATAATACGGTTTGTGCGCAATTAAAAATTCCTGGTCTTAATATGAATTTTTGTTGATTCTCCAGGCAATGTTCGCGACTGCTTCCTACGATGCCTCGTTTAATTAAAATATTTGATTGCAAAATGCTTTGTTCAGCAATTTTTTAATTAATTTTAAACGTTGCATTTATTTTGGTAAACAAAATTCGAGCAATTTATGCGCCGCATAACTCAATCGCGAAGCTTATACTGGTCTCAAATTAAATTGACATCAAATTGAATCGTAAAAATAATGTTCAAATTTTAATCGTCAAATAAAATATTGACATATTTCTATAAGCTGCTTTCATGTGTCATTTTCGTTCAATAAAATTTCAATCAAATGTAAAATAACAATAAAATTAAACCTTACGAACAATATTAAAAAACGTGTTTTTAACATGTGGATTTATTAAAAAATGTAATTTACGTAAAATTATGTATTGATTATTATATTATACTTCGATGGGTTATTTTAATCATACAAAAATTTACTAAAAAATAAAATGACAAAATGAAATCAAATGTTGAAAACAATGTTAAAAATTTCATTTTAATATATTGCTTATTTAAACAAATGCAATGTTAAAATTTAGATTTTAACATGTAAAATATTATTTACATATTTTTATCAGCTACTTCGATGTGTCATTTTGTTTGAATAAATTTTCAATAAAATGTGAAATAACAATAAAATTAAATCACACGAACAAAAAAATGTGCTTTTTTAGCATGTTGATTAAAAAAATTAATCTACGTAAAATTATGTACATGTAGAATTATAAAATACTTCGAACATTGGTCATTTTATTAACAAAAAAATTCACTCAAAAGTTAAATGAAATGTTAAAAACAATGTTAAAAATTTGAATTTAAAATGCTGCTCATTTAATCGTAAAAACAAAGTTAAAATTATGATTCTTACACGTTGTTGTAAACTATTATTTACATATTTTTTATTGAACTTTCATTCAAATGTAAAATAACAATAAAATAAAATCCTACAAACAAAAATGAAACGTGTTTTTATTATTTAGATTAATAAATCAACTCAAAAATGTATGCATGATTCTGAGCAGCGAAACATACATCAAATGTAGTACATGTTATAGGCAATTTTTGTACTTCAGTTTCTTATTTTAAGGTCAACAATTTAAGTAAATATTTTTTTTCCATTTGAAAACAAAAAGTGAAAAACGTTTCAGTCAACAATTTACGATTTTTAATTCATTTACGTTCTTTATGATTGGTCCCTGATCCACTGCGACAAATGGAAATTTAATTATTCAAAATAAAGAATATGAAATTTACCTGAATTCGTAATGGAAGAAAATAAAAAAACAAAAACATGTTTACAAACTACATTCCTTCCAACTCAGTCAGTTTTTCTTTCTTGATAGTTAAAAAACATGGTAGTTTAATTAAAATTCTAAATTGAATACAAATTCAATGGAACGAAGTTCCTAGGGAAATATAGCTTCATTTTCATCATCTTGAATTTCATTTCTCTTTATTAATACGACATTCAAGTTGGAATAGTTGTCCCAAAACCACGATACATGTACAAGTGTGTAGTGAATGTGATTATACAAGAAAACTTAAATATTCTTAGTAGAAATTATTTGTTATTTATGTAAGAATTCAATTCGTTTGAAAACGACTGCATTATTAATATATATATATTTAAATATTCCCATGGAAACAAAAAAAAATGTTAAAAGCAAACATGAACAATTCAAGACAAATGCAAACATGAATATATTTTAAAATTAACACGAATTTTTTAGACAAATTATAACTTGTTTTTTAAATGGCCTTTTTAAAATTAAAACGTCTTAAATTTTTCTCATACATCTTAAATTGTTTTATTTAATGTCACACATTGTAATTTAAAAAAACAACATCACGATATGATTTTTTATAAATTGGGCTTTGTCAAGGCCAAATTGTGATTTAAAAAAAATAAAAATAAAGGAAATGTAATATTTTAAAAGAACAAATTGTGACAAAAAACTTCGGAAATTCAATATTTGATTTTTAAATTTTAAATTGTGGTATTTTAAAATATAATTTGTTCGCGTCTGTACTCCCAATTGTTTTTTAATAATCTAAATTGTGTTTTTAAACATCATTGTTTGATTTTTGTTTTAAAAACTATATCTTAATGAAATCCAATATACAAAAAATCACAAATTGTTTCTTAAAAAACACCCCGAGTATTTTATTGTAAAAATATTCTAATTTTCTGTTTATATTTTTTTAAATTAATAAAACATTTCAAGTTTTGTTAACATCTTAAGTTATTTTATCTGTCGTCCTAAGTTTTTTTTATCTAACAATACAAATTGTTTAAAAAAAATCGCAATACTGTATGTTTTAAAAAAATTGTAATTTGATAACGACAAATTGTAAAGTTTATTGAAAAAAATTTGGCTTTAATAAAAAAAAACGTTGGTAATTTCAATTTTTGTTTTAAAATTTTAAATTGTGATATTTTACATAATAGCTTGCTTGCATTTACACCAAGGAGTATAAACGCAAACAAATTAAGATGTAAAATATCCCAAATTGTGTTTTCAAATTTCACTGTTTTTTGTTTTTTATTTAAATAATATTTCCCAATGAAATATCAAAAAAAAATTAAACATCACAACTTGTTGTTTTAAAAAAACCATCCCGAGTTCGTTCATTTGATAAATATCCCAATGTTCTGTTTAAACACATGTATACCCACAGTATAATAAAATTTTAAAACTACAATGTTGAATTTCATGTCATTTTTTAATTTTTTTCAAACATCCCTCATCCAAAAACGCACAATCCTAAGTACAGGGTTGCCACCACATTTGAAAAATCGACTTGCCTGACTTTTGTCCATTTTATTCTCATTTTTGCCTGACTTTG
>JAQGAO010000751.1:0-29887 GCA_034697705.1 Ommatoiulus sabulosus | reverse complement strand
AGCTCGGTACTTTGGATTATACTAAACGAAGCTGTTCGCATTCAGTTTACGCGAATATGTACCGAATCGAAAGGTTAAAGGCGACTCTGAATAATAGGATGTTTGCCATAAATCATTGAGGATTAGGATATTGAGGAAATCTAAATGTACAGATAACTTTCACAAGCAGATGACGTGAGGTACATCAAGGTATACAGGCATAAGGTGTTAAGGCTTCGTATACTGTGGTTAAGGTGATACAGTTGATAAAATGCACGTGCAGGCAGCATGCGCATTCGTTCCATCTATCATTTTGCATTATTCTTTTATTATTTTCGGTTAAAAAATCCATTCATGGGTAAGTGATATATCTAATTGAGCATTTTCTTAGTTTTTGAATGATGCTCCTTATTAGCACCACGATTCTCAGAATCATGTACTTCACAACACGCCCACAAAGTAAACCAAGTCACATTAGCCACGCCCACGATCTGTGTGACGTCACATGCAAGTTATCTATTGGAAAATCAACTTCGGAGTGCTAACTATCCTCCAGCACAGTATACGAAATATAAGTAGGTGCACTCCATTGATCTTTTTGTCTACGAAAAACACCGAAGCGCCCCATGTGTACTAAAGTACCACTATGAAGCCACGCCCATCTTAACCCGTGAAAGCAAAGAACACAGGTGAGTGACATGTTGCCTATACGATTCATTTACAAGCGCAGGGCGTGGCTTCATCTTAGTGGTACTTTCGTACACATGGCGGCGCTGAGGTGTTTTTCGGAGACAAAACGTCCATTGGAGTGCACTTACTTATATTTCGTATACTGTGCCTCCAGTAACAATTTCAGTTAATTAATCGGTGGGTCTTTTTCACGTCCGCAACTGCGGTACGATCCAAAAGAAGGAAATCTTCTACAAGAAACGATTTGAATGTGAATTTTGAGTTATCGTAGCACGCATCGGTATACAAAGAGAGTATTTTGTGATGAGATAGGCGTTGCGAGTGGGGTTGCCTTTGGACTAACAGTTCTAACCCTGTTCATTGGCGAGACATCTACGCGTAGCTACGTTATCTCTGGGTTCACGATATCCTTTTTTACAGCTTTTCTGTGGCATACTTTTTTTTGGAGGAGGGGCGGGGGTGGGGGTGCTGTTTTTTCACTCCCTTGTCTTCAGGGCTAATGTTACGCTTTCTTATGAAATGGCGGTCGACTGAGAATTTGGCGAAACTTTGTCTCGCAGCTCGGATTTCAGGTTTTGAAAAAGCAGCAGCATCGTTTCATTCGCGCAACAAACTCAGAATCCCGAATGAATGCATGAATGAAAACGAAAATAGTTTCTCTCGTTGTTTGACGGATATTGCTCAACCTCCTCCTCAATGATTTATGGCAAACACCGCGCTCACCAATTGACACGTGGGACACCGGAAGGAAGTGTCTTCTGCCGCTTTATTTAGCCCGTGCCTAGCCTAATTAGCCTTACCTTTGGCAGGAAACACGAGAAAACAGCTCGTGGCCAATGATCCCATGATGCGGCCATTAGGAAACATTAAGGTTGTACAAAAAAGGGCGTTGTCGAAGCATTCCACGCCTCGACACTGTGGAACGTCTTTACTGTACTGCACTGTACTGGCGTGCAGGGATAGAACGTTCATTCACTGATGGGTTTTTAACGCACGAGCGCATGGCCATAAACTGTCATCGCGAGTTGTTTTGACAGCATTGATGGTCGACCCATGCAGGGGGTAATCATCGCTGATCCCAGTGTACGTGACGTTACGCTTAGCACCAGGGCTGACGCCGCTGTATTGCAACAGTGTTGCGTACAACAATGACCTCATTTTCTAAAAAAGATAAGAAACTTCTTTTTCATTTTTGAACGAAAAAATTGGTGTCACATTCATTGTCATTGGGTGGACGCCATCATGAATCTCTAGTGCAGAAATACTCAGGAACCTAAAATGACGTGCGGGGGGTGATTCAGCGAGGGTGGAAGCTTTTCCTTTGTTCAGCGCGATGTAATTGATCTTGAATCAACCACGCATTACTCGTAATCTGGTTTTTCGATCGAGTCTTCTGTTTTTCTTTGATGATATTCAAGTGACGTCATCATGTTGGTCGTCTCGAAACATTGTTTGTCCAGAAGTTTTCAAGACTGTATCGGAAGTGGATTTTCGCCATGTCCTCTATAGGGAGAATGGAGCGTGGGCTTCTGTTTTGCCTGTGTGGCGCCATTTTATAGGCCACTAGCCCCTCGAGTGAGTGGCAAAGGGGGATGGCGCGGCGCTATTTCTGGGCTTTAATCCATTTTTTCTGTTGTCGCAGAATGGTGGGCGAGTTTCATTCTAAAATTGTTACCTAAGTCGACTGCGGTATGAATTTCATTTAGGTTATAGGCGATGCTATATTAATGTTGGCTGCCACTCACCCTGGCTTCATTCATGAGAAAAGCCACGCTCTTGCACGACGCCTATTAATAGGCGCTTACTATAACTCCCGCATGCTGCTGCATTAGCTCGTTAGAGCGGGGAAAACGGATCTGCAGGAACATTTCGGAGATCTTGGAAGAATCCCAAACTCTCATCTGAAAAAAGAGGTCGAGCTAACATTCGGGGATTCTCCTCCTCCTTCTCTGCAGCCTCATCATCCTCTACTGAGGAGTTCTGGGAAATGTGACCAGCGTGGAACTCCGGTCCGAGGAACCTGTTGAACGGATGCCCTGATGGTCTCCTGATGCTATTGCTGCGTAACTTTCTATTATGTTTTTATGTGAAACTTACACGATCGCGCGTTCAAAGCTTGTGGCTCAAAACATGCAAATTATTAAGCAGTTAAAACATTGGGCATGTTAAAAAAACAAACACAACGTGTTATTGTCTGGAAATGCGGAGATTCCTCAAGGAGCTAGGGATTGCATACTGTTTCCCCAAGTGCTCATGGGTGTGCTCTTGACACATTTACCCCGACTATTACGTATAGTCAAATTCAGCATATTTGAATGGTCTGCAATGTAATTTGGGTCACGAAGGCATCCTTGATCCTTTCTGTAAGGATTTATTGAGATTAATTTGATACCGTCGAATTGGAATCTTTTTTGTCGTATATGTTCTTGTTCTTTGTTATCTATAACTTATCTTTAAGCCTTATAAGTTTACGGCGCGTGTCATATAGCATATTAGAATTAATTACATAGAGTTGATTCAAATACTGTCCTTTTGTTGAATATCTGCAAGGCCATTACCATCATACGAGCGTATATGACATCATCTGTTGCAGTGTGTAGTTATCGTAGCAACAGAGCTTAGTCATGCTGGAGTGGTCTAAATCATTTCTTTGTCATGGATATTTATTCCAAACTCGTTCAAAGGTATAGGTACATGTACTTAGTTTGACCCTCGCGTTTACACGAAGATGCTTCAGGCGCGCAGTCATCACGAGTCCATCTTCCAAATTGGATTCCGTGAGCTCCGGTGTCCGTTGCAGTTTTGCATACATGGTCAGCATACAGATTTGCATCGGGGCACCATGGTTGGGCCCGGAACATACTTCACTTTTTAAATACGATATATCGGCACTTTCGCGTATAGTGTTGATCGATGCAGAATGCATAGGCCTAGATTCCTAGTTTGGAATTTTTTTTTCTATTTTTTTTTTTTTTTTTTGGTTACTAGGTTGCGGTTTCTGTTAGAGCCTCGCAAATTCATGAATGAATTCTGAGCTTTTCGGAGCAATGAACTGCGACTATAGTAAACGCCGGTTATGGAGCGTATGTTTTCCGGGGTTTCAATGGCGCGCTGCAAACATGTCAGTTCAACTTTCACTTATCGATATTTCCGAAGGAATTTTCAAACCAGTCACTCTTCGCCATCCGGTGCATTCGTCTTTGCACTATTTTTTGAACGAAAACTATGTTTTTTTCGTCGTTGTTTCTCGCTTTCCGAATGGTGCTCACGTGACGTTTCTCTGGAGCAGCTATATACCGGCTTATCGTAAATCTCCACACTTTTCTAAACTTTTAGCACCACCGCGTATTCTCTCTGTTCGTGGTGCAGACAAAAGGGCAATTTGCGCCACTTGAGGGGGCTGCGAACTGCTTCCGCAATCCACTTGACTTTTGGCGCCATTCCACAATGGCGACCATGCACGTTGACTCACACCTCAATTATTCGCCGTATCTTATCGGGGTTTCGGTCGAAAATAAGCGAATTTTTACCCTTATTCTCTACCCCAGTTGGAAGCGCGTCGAGGGTGGAGAAACGCTTTGTTAACGCGATTTCCCAAAAAAGAAAGTTTTTTTCTTCTTCTTTCTTTTAACAAAACTCCGCGCTGGAACAAATAAAAAGTTATGAGGTGCGAAAAATGATCGTTGAAAACTACGCAATTCAGCGGCGCCAGCATCGCATTTATTGCCCGGCACAGAGGGTTAAGACTAGCGAAATTTCCCCAAACGTTTTAGTGAAGTTTTCGGTTAACGTTTCTTAACAATTTCGCACTTTTAGAGGTCGGTTCGTTAACCGATAAGCGCTGTTGCAGATATCCGAATCAAAGGGTAGACGCAAGGAGAAATCTTAAGGACATAGAACACGAGCCTCTTTTGGTCAACAATTTGAATAGGCCATGTGTCGAGGCACGGACATATTGTGCATCATTACCGAAACTCAGACAAAGGCTTTAAGAATCTGGTGCAAAAGATTTGAATTCTTTTGGTTAAAACAAGCATGCAGTAACTTCATATGAATTTTTTAAATCAATGACCGAGTCGATTTTGCTCTAAACCAACGAGCAAGGTGGTTTAGAGGTTAGCATTATCGTCTTGCATTCGGTAGACCCAGGTTCGATTCCCGGGTCGGCTATCCTCTATTGTGGTTTTTCATGGTTTCCCACAATTCCTTCAGGCAATGCTGAGACAGTTCCCATATTAAATCTTCCATGACCGTCTTCCTATTCGTCCCAAATACGGGAAATATATCTAAATTGTGATGTTGGGGTCCATCATGACCAGACTGCTTTGTCTGACTAAATTTGTATAATCACCCCTCCTGCCAAATGGTACTATGTACTGACTGCAGGGTAAAGAATTGAATTGAATTTCACGACTGCCAAATTACGCTTAGTACCATTATTATATTTATTGAAGTCAATTTTGATTGAACTCAACGGATTTCAATATGTATGACAAGAAAGATTCTTCGCACTTCGTAGGGAATGTAGATACAGAATTCACTCGCGAATTTTTGTCTGGGGTGTATTGGAGTCTCAATTTTTTTTCTTAAGAAATTTACGATATTTATCCTAAGCTAGAATAGAACGGGATAGCAAAATCGCTTTGCTTCGGACCAACATTTGAATGCCTAACACGGTGGTAACAATAACACCGAGAACAGCTGAACAAGCTCATCACTTCCGTTCGGCGAAGACTTTGTTGGCGCCATCTTGAAACGGGGCCACTCGGGCCTCCGGCTGGCGTCCCGGTTCCTGGGCCTTTGAAAAATGTCACACGACTTAACTCATCACAGCCATTTCCATTCAACTCCTGTCAACACTGCCTTCGCAATCGGTGGCTGTACGTTGGTGTATTTTTTTATATTCCCACCCCTTTCACCGTGCTGTTCCCTAGTCCTCCTTCCCGTTTCCAATCTCCCTTTCCATATTTGACCATGGCGTCGACAGCTTAGTCTTGATAAATGACAGTTTAATAGGGTGCTAACCCCATCGGTTGGTCGTCCCTCCGGTCCACCGTTCGGATCCTGGAAATAACCCTCGCCATCTTCGACCCAGAAGCTCCCACCTGTCACCAAATTGGGCAGAATCCCAAAAAAAATACCCCGGCGTGGCATTCCAATAAGATGGGGACAAATGGCCATATGCCATTATTCGATTAACCGTCCTAGTTTTTATTCGCTGTTCTACCGTGATTATGCAGGATCGGGTGATGGCGAGGAAATAGGACCAGGAGGGAAATGGGAAAATAATACGAGCACCGTATTTCGGTGTAAGGATGCACCATGGACGTCCTTAATATGATAACTATATTATAACCATCGTCGCTCGTGAACAGCGTGAACACTCTTCGATAGAAAAAGCATTTTTATACAAAAAGTTTTTAGTATTCATTTAAGGCATACAGGTTTGATAAGTACTCTAATGCGTTAGTCTCTGAAAACGACATCGGTGTTGATAGTTTGTCAAGAGCTAAATGCGCATGCGCGTTTTCGAGACTTTTCAGAGCTGCAAAATGAATTTTCTGATCATCCCGTAATGCTGAACAATATGACAAGACTATACATTTGCTACCTTAAATCTCTGAGGTCTGCTATTATACACATTTGTAATGTAATTGAAATTGATTTGTAATTTATTTCTGTGATGAATATATTCCGTGGTACATACAAGTGATGTCTTCTATGCCTTTTCCATAACTGGAATAAAGCATTTATTGTGTATTATTATTTTTCGACGCTTTGATAAATGCCGAAAAGCGACATTGTCAAAGAATTTTTATTCAGCTAAAACCTGCATCTACAACGGTATTAAGGTACTGTATACTGGAAATGAGTGATGATAGTTGTAATGCGCAGAAGTATATGTTAACTTCATGTTAATGGCTGTAGCTAATGATAGTAACTATACAGCGATTTGAAGACTATTGAAGCATTTTTGCAAGATGTTTCTCGATCGTATACCGATTATTACTGTATTTAATAATAATAATAATAAAGTTTATTCAGCAATGAAAAGGAATGTATAGGTTTAACAAAGAAAAATCCTTACATCCAAGTAAGACAAATAGTCTGGCCGCGAAAAGAATAAATGGGAATATATAAAATAATTTGCGGCATGTACGTGGACGGATGTTAAGAAGTAAATCAGGCTATCCCACAGTAAATGAACTGCGGAGAAACCAAAATATAAATTGAAAAATGACCTTCAACCCAATTTGCAGAGTCATTTACCAAAGTGTAGTAACATTGCACTCCTATAACGAAGGAGACTTTCGTGTCCCCCTGATGCGTTTTTTTTGTTTGTTTTTTAAGCGCTGATTTCATTTTTTAGGCAAACTTAATTTGCGTGAAATCTTTGTAAAAACCACATCTTTTTTTCAATGTCTTAATTCAATCATCATTTGGGGGGGGGGGATATTAATCGAAGATAATTCTCGTTGAAATGTGTTAATCTCCAAATATGTTTGAATGAAACCTGTTACATGTATCGCCAAACCTAACGAAATCGTCATTCTGTTTGAATTGGAAGTTGTTCAGAAATACATGTATACTGTACATGTAATCATGCATATCAATTTTTATCTCTATACGAAGCAACGAAATTTGAAGTTTTCATGTAAATTTGAGGGAAAAAATATATGCGTCGATTGGCAAATGCACCGAATAATGCAACCGAAATCGTCTGGCATTAAGAGATTTTCGTACGTATACACGAGAGCAGAATTTTTCAATCACATTTTCAATTAGTAGGTATAAAAGAATGCGTGACAGCAGCTAGCATCAACTTTTAGGAAGCACTAAGGATTGTCAGGGAATAAAAGCCGAGCTTAATCGATTCGGAGCTGCACGGGTGTGTGTTTTAGCGGATTTCAACAAGGGCTTTTATGAGGATTTGCGAGGGATTTCGCTTGTCATATTTAGTTTGGATGACAAATGGCTTCTCAATTGATCAGTTTCTTAACCAGGCGCGGGCGAAACCCTTTCACTCCATGCACATTTTGCCCGAGTCGACTTAACGCGCGCGATAATTGGGTGGGAATTTACGCAAATCGTTTGTAATGCGATGCAAATGGCAGATCCGCTAATACCCTTAAACCCCTTTTCAGTGTTGTTTCAATGGCCGCCTCGGAACACCTGCCACTCATTATTCCAATTCTCATCCCTGTATAGTTTAAAAGGATTTTAAAGTTGTCTCATCTCTGATTCTGGGTGATGCATCCATGAGAGACCGAATATTTTGAAACCAACTTAATCTACAGAAATGCTTTTAAACATCGTGTTTCAATGGCGTTGAAGCTAACTTTTTTAACATCGCGTTTCAAAAAAAAAAATAATGTTTCGGACGCGCCAAAAACGTCATTTTCTGCGGGAGAAATTTGGGAAGGTCGGAGGAATTTGCTGTTGTCATTCGTGCGAACTTGGCGTGGGTGTGAAGAGCGGGAATGCAAATGAGACGAACTTGGCATAAATGCTGCAGAATGTAAATTTTTTCGCAAATATACTGCTTATGGGGTCGATGAACAGAAGAAATGGCACGGTTAAGTAAATAAACTACTAAAAACTTGAAATGTGCGGAGGTACGACGAAAGAAAATGAAAATGACACGACTTCGTTTGTGCGGCTTTAGCGCTGCATGCCATTGATAAGAAATTTCCGTCATCCATGAATGGATGACCCTTACGTGCTTGGGCAACTCAGATACCCGTGCATCTAATATGATAATATCTGATATTTGCGTTGAAAATACATGTGTGGTGATATAGGATTGCTGCAATATACATGTAATGCATCGAAGATAAGATTTTCTCAGCTGTCTTGAGATATATAGATGATGCTTTTTCCTATCACTTTCTAATTGTTGAAATTTCAACGCACTAAAAGGGCATCTTGGTACGGCTAGACATGGGCCTGCCATAGCTCATAGGATTTCATCGAGTTTTTCACTCGTAATTGCCAATTCTCGCAACCACGTGATTGTCGTAAATCTAGGAACGAGAGTAAGCCCCTCTGTGCGTTTTTTTTTAATGACGGTGACTTAGTCGAGAGAATTTTTATTGTTTTTCTATCTGAGACCATTAAAACTTTATTTAGAATCTCGGGTCCTATAGACTTTCACGACATTCTTGGCTCAAATGAGCGAGATTGGTATCTGCGTGGAAACGCGTTGGCTGCTATAACAGGCCTACAAAGGGACGATTCGCCTAATTTTGGATTCTCCAACAGTCTGCATGCCAATCAGGTGTTAGTTTCTTTAAAGGGAAGTGACAAATATTTGGAACGAGTTTTCGACAAAAAAAAAAGCTCTATGCGCGAAACTTGGGATTTCCGGTGCGAGAGCCATGTGCGCTAATTGCGATTGAAAATAGCGAATTAAGGTGTTTGACACTCGATCGACTTTAAATTTTGTTTTCTTGGAGCCTAGCTTAGCGCTGTATTTCAACGAATTCGCCGACTTTATAGGTCTTTATTATAGCGCAAAGAACATTGCATTTGCCAACAAAGTTAGACTTAAGAATGGGTTGTAAATCGTTTATGGCTGCCGTTTATCTAACACTACATATTTCGTAATTTACTGTATAGCTCGTTAAATTTAGATACTTAACAGGGACCTTTATCATGCCATGCATAATACACGTGCATATTTTTATTTAATTTAAAGCTAATTTGGGACTTTGATATACATATTGGCCTACACTGAACTTGTAATTGCATGCATAGAAAATCTTATAAATATAAACAAACCTTTGGTCGATCCGGCTTTTGTGAAACGATATATTCATATCTGGTTAGAAATTCTTACCTTTTTTAAATAATATTTTTATTTAGCGAATGAGCACATTATAGATCGATGTTGGAGCAACTTTCTTGTATCATTTATTTTGACTATTTTAATATCCCTATAGTGGTACTGTAATTAAATCCTGCTCATATAGGCCTGCTAAACGTTTCAAATGATCGTGACAACTTTTAATTTCTATAATCACTACGTTGATGAATATGTAGGGGGTTGTTTGCTATGTTTCGGACAAATCTTCCCTCATGTCGCTTTTAACCTAATCCTGTATACGGATCAACCCTCCTTTCGGCACGACCATGCAAACATTAACTTGCATTCTTCAATTTTTACATTAAACTTAATCTCAATTATGAGCGTAGAAAACATAGACATGAAGTGCTATAAGTGAGTCATTCTATCTTTAGAATTATAGACGACTTTGAGTATCCCAAACTGCCATTTTTTGAAATCGTATTTGGTCGGTTTTCATCGGAGCTATATAGCGCATGTGTATACATGTATACTGTAACGGCGCGAGTCACTCAGGCAACCGTCGCTGTTTCTCAGTTCCCATCTTGGATTGCATAAATCCATCGTCGAGTCACATCCACACACGCCTAAAAAGAAAGCCATTTTCGTTTACATTTTGACTAGTGTTGTGTCAAATAAACAAAATCAATAACTCGCGAGCACGGGTCTCTCCATCGTGAAAAACTTACACGTTTTCGCCTCGTGTCTGCCAGAGGTTTACACTTTTTAATGGCTTTATTTTGGAAAGATTTTCGGAGAAGGAATGCAGAAGCCCTGCGCTCGTTTCTCGAGATTTGCGGCAGTTGTGGAAAGAAATTTTCTGTTGCCGTTCATTATCGTTTCCATTTATCTAAGTGCACCCCGAATCTACGAAACGAACTCTCGTCGAATCCTGCGAGTTCCCGTTGAAAAGAGCTAGCGTATGTGACATTGGCTGGAAATTGCGGAACTGGAATCAATTGATCGCATTATCTTTGATGAAAATCAATTTTCATTTGCCCTAATTTCTCGGTGACGTCATTTATGGAAAGCCCGAGATCAGATCCATGGATGATTTTCACGTCGTGGATCGTCTCAATTTCACATGGCCGTTGCGGAGAACTCGAACATGCTCGTTTCTCCGACATTCAATATTTTCGGCACGTTGTCACATTCTACGATTTGTAGAAAAACGTATACGCGTTGTCATGAATTTCCGTTCATAAAACGTATTTTTCAGGAAGCGATACAGTACCGGATATATCGGTATAACGTGATTTTTCAATCTGAATGCTAGATTTCGAATTGCTGCCCCGCGGGCTAACAGGTGTGTTGCACTTCGTACGATAAGTGTCAGTTTACAACCTGTATATATATGCATGAATTATTCACCTTTACGGTATACCTGCGCACGCGTGCTCGTGGCGCCCTCTATTTGGCACGATGTAATGGCTGTTTCGCCGTTAAAATTGGTGCACAGTTGCCCAAAAGGAAGCATGCATGTTTAAAGCGCTTTATTTATAGGCGGCCCCCATCTCATTTCCCAATTGTTTTTTTGAAATAAAACCCAACGTGGTAAGGCCTTGTGGGCTAAACTAAAAGTAAGTGCCATTTTTATTAGCACTCCAGCTGGGAGACATTGCGGAACACGAAATGGAAGATGGCGTATCGCGCTGACGATATATCTTTAATATTTTATCCCGAAAATCCGACGAGATTCACGCTTAAGACCATCCAGTTTCATGTGTGGTTGAAGCGAATTAAGTTAACTGCTTTTTGCTCACCCGCTTATACTGTATACTTATACCGTCTGCCATTTGTAACGGCGAAAACTGTTTCTGAAATGTCGGTTGGCTTATCGACAATATCGCGGATACTATACAAGTTGCATAATAGTGCCGGAAAAGTCATGAAGAAATTTCGAAATGAGCTCGATATCGGTATATACACTCATTATTTGAAGCAGTGCATTTTTCAACGTGTCCTTTTTTTCCCCCCGGAATTTGACACTAACTTTCGACTATTGTGTTCAGACACAATCTATTTATGGTCCAAATAAAGTGTTTCATGCACTCGACAGTATAGAGTGTATCGAAAAATCTAAAATCTTTTCCGTTCAATTTTCTGCGAAATGCGTATGCATGTTTTACGATTGGACCTGCATGTCGAACACTTTGAATCACACGACGGAATCTTCGGGAGTACAATTGAAAATCAGGGTGATCCGAATCATATTCGACCATGCAGTGCAGCGTCTCTTTTAAGCCTTTAAGTAGGCCTCGCCTTCCCATTGGCTGGCGGCTACAATAGGATGCTGGATGGCTTTGTTTCCCGCCCTGCCTCCGCATCTGGAGTACAATTGGAGATGTTGAGAGCACAATGTTTTTTCTCGGACCAATGAGCGTTCCCCGCGGCCTCTGTTTGCCATCGATCCACCCGCAGGAAGGAATTTCCCATTGTAGTTTTCACAAATCCTATTGTGTGGGCATGGAGTAAACAAAAACAACGCATTCCTATTGAGCGCCGCTGCGCACCACTGACGCGCCGACAAATTCCACGGCCATCTATTGGACCGAAAACCTAACAATATATTTCCGAGCACTTGTTGTTAAGCTGCGTGGCTTTCACTTTTTTTCCAGTTTCTTTTCTTAATGGACCTAATGCAGATCTCCCCTATATACTGTAAAACTCGCAATCGTAACATGAAAATGAACTGTACGTGTTTTTAACACGCGCGTTCATGTTCTCCTGGTGGTCATTTTTGCCGCGTTTCTAAAATGTTATATAACAAAAAATTTTACACTATGACATGTCACGTAAAAAATGGTTAAGTCAAGTGTATTTTTGACTAACAGCTCGTTAGTTGCGATGCAGCGATTTTACAGTTTTCCATGCATGCTATATATATACGGGCGTGTGTTTTTAACATTTTCACTATTTTTTCTCGATGGAAGTTATTTAAATGAGCGAGAGAAAATTCTGAAATGCATACGTGAAAACTATTTTCTGTCTTGCTACTTCCACTCATCTTAAGACGGCGATTGAAAATATGTGTGCCATTGCCTTTGACGGGCGCGGGAAAACGAGCTCGTAATTGTCGCCTTAAAGCGCTTTACTTCTTTCCTAATCGAATTAGGCTTACGTCATTTTTTCTGCACTCATCTGAATATTAAACAGTTAACCCTATGGTTTTACGCGTGTTTAACTACGCTCAGCTGGAATAATAACGTTGGAAGTCGGGGGATCCGGGAAATCTGGTTGATGGTGACAAATCGATAAGATGGGGGGAAAAAAATCAGCGTAATTCTCCCCTCCGTTTCTGAGGCAGAGACTTGAAATCTATACTGAAATTTGAAGGTTTTTTATATTTCCTGCAGGGAAGTTACGCGAGTTAACGCGGCTTTCGAGCTGTTTTTATAATTAGATACCGAAATAAAACAGTTACTTCCGAGCCAACTTGACGCGTTTTCCCCGCGGTCCCTGTCCATGGGCAATCTAGCAATGTTCTTTTGAAATGCGTGGTTGCCTCCAGAATGTGGCCGAATTTTCGCTATTTTCGTTTAATTTGTTATATACATGCATATGTTCATTTCATAAACAATTATTTGGAAATGAGCGCATGCATGGGCGTGTTGTGGGGTACATGAATCTTAGAATCGTGGCGCTTATCATTCTAAAAACTAAGAAAATGTCCCATTAAATGCTATCACCCCATTAGATACCCATTGTATTATCACTTACCCATGAATAGGTTTTTTATTATAAAGTAGATATTTTGATGCTGTTTTGCCGCTGCAAATCAATAATTGTGTGCAGCAAATCAAAAATTGTGTCAATTTTCTCGTTTGTTTGTAAATAAATTATTAAATAAAATAATAATGCAAAATGATGTATGGAACGAAGCCGCACGCGTCGTTTGCTTGTGAAAGTTACAGTATACTGTAGTTCTGCGGACAAATTTTAAATTATAAACTGTAAATTCTAACTTCAGTATCTTCAATGATACGGGTACTCGGACATAAGTGCGACGAATTGTACTTGGAAGTCGTGAACTTACGTGTGCAAAATCGTCGAGCTAATTGGTTTTAAAAAATTCACTCAATTAAAGTTCGCATATGTTTTTAAACCAATTCATTTTTCGGCCCGTGACTCAACGACTAAAGTGTTATTCGTAAAGTTTTTGTCCGAATACCCCTAATTTCAGTCAGCCGTCGTACCTTTTTAGTGAAATTAATTAGTTTTGAAAGAAAGATAATACGTTATCCAATGCACAAAGTTTAACGAATCGAAATGTCGTCGCGCATATTTTCAGAAATGATTTGGTCATTGACCGATGTTCGTGTGTCGCAATTGAACGAGCTTTCAAATTCGGTAAATTGTCGTAAAAAACACACCTGTACATGTATATGGCTGTTCTATAAAACGCTTCAACTGAAATTTTCGTCACGGAAGAGATATCTCGCCCAAAATGCATTAAATCCGGTGTTTTAACGTTCAGACTAAACCGACAATGATGCATAGACGCGCATTTTTTCAGCAACATCACTTTTGGCCACGTGACCAAGTCATTCCTCGACATTACTAGGGCATGTTGCGGTGGCGTGCTTGGAATTATGACGGAACAGTCGTTGACAGACTTGTGCGTGCATGGGGTACACGTGTTGAGGTGGTCCTTCTGTCACTCTGTCCGTACTCCGGGAGCGTGCTCCAAAATGTCAAAAGTGAAGCCGAGTGGCGGGAGGGGGCGTGACCGCCTGCTTTCGAAGTGAAATTATCCTAACGAAAAAAGGCATGATTCCTGAAAGATGAGCCGGTGGAATGTGGCGCTTGTGTGGTCTTCCGTCTTGTCCATCACGGCTGCCTCTTTACCACCTTTGGGACGTATTTCGTCAAATGTAACCCTAGCTGTCACGTTCTATAGACATTACTTCGGGGTTGCCCAATACTCCCAAGAAATTCCCTCGCTTAAGATTCCAATAAGGGCTTGCTAAGCGCATGTTCATCATCTGTATTTCTTTCGATTGCCTGCATGGTCGTGACATACATGTCGCGGACAGGAAACATCCGCAAGCACCTGACACGCATGCGCCATGTCCTGTTCTGCGCGAGCGATAGGATATTGTACTGTGTAATTAGTGTATTTAGGATATTATATCGAATACCATTACAAATTAGTTTTTTTTTTTTGCACTATCTACTATTATAAGAAACTGTTGAAAAAGAAGATCGTTAAATACGTGCACACATGTATGTTCATGTAGACGTAAAATAGTCTGGTTAACGTTCAGGGTGTTCCCGATGTTTTTCAAAAACAAATTTGAATACATTTGTGAAAGATTCCTGACAATAGCAGGATTTTAACGTTTATTTTTGTAGTATAATGAAATATGACTAAAGTTGAACCATGAGAAACGACGTAAAAAGGACTTACTAAATCAATGAAATTGGGCAATTATGCCATGGGCCGTACTCATCAACAAAAATAAAGCACTGATGATATATAGTTCTTGTTTACCCGATTTAGACTATAGTGAAATTACATTTCTTTCCAATCAATCGTTTTGTTAAAATATATATAGAAATTCTTCAATTTTAACCTTTCTTGAACGAGCATTGGTTTCAAGTGTATGCGGTACGTTCGATAAAGAGTAGGCTACCCAGTTGTAGCCCTCCGCGAGCCGTATTCCCGGTCAGGTCAAGATCAAATTATTATCTGCGAAGCTATACAGTTACACTGCTAACAACAACGTCGTGCTAAGAGTGATCCATGTAATCATGCGATCATTATGACTACGAAATTGTGTCAAAATAACGTTTAATTATCTCGAGCACGTGTTGTCGAACAATTTTCATCGGAACATTTCTTGGTTAACATGAACAATATACTATAGGGTTCAGTTATATTCTATACTGCGTCATGGGGCCTATAATCATTTTAAAAGAAAGCCGGTGAAAAAGCTTCAATTTTAATTTATGTCCTATCTACGAGCGTAAATGTGTCAGAAATTGATTTTATGACACGGAACAATGCAAAACAAATTAAGACATAGCGCATCCTTACAAGACTTCCTCAACAAGCGCCAGCTTTACATGAGGTCATTACATTAATGCGCGAATGAATTTCAGTAATAAATGTCTATAATGTATTTAAATGACCGTCAGTGAAGTGTTATATTTCCAACTTTGTCGCCACTTTATCACAGAATTATCAGTAAATCTGACCTCCGATAAAATTAAAATCAATAGCTTAATGAAACGATGTTAGATTATGCACGCATGGTTTATAATTTTACAATTTTTGAGCATCATGTTTACAAAATACATGTAGATACGTTGAAAAACAAACTAGCAACATACAGGGAATTCTAGACTTGTTCAATAAGAAAATCACTGACTGTGTCTACTTTCTCACGGTCTCGATATAGTTCATTTTGGAAGTAATCTAGTTTAATAGCAAATTATTGATTATTAGACCCCGAATTTAATTTTCGCAACTGAAGTGGTCTGGATAAATATTCATTTTTTCCTCTCAGTTTTTCGCAGACATAAAGGGTGTGAATTTGTACAATTTCGAGTGTCTTTATCTTAGTTTTCTCCTCGTTGGGCAGTTCGTTGAAATGTTATTTTTATGACGTGATATTACGATTCAATTAAACTTATTATTGTTAATTAATCAGTGCCGGACTGTAAATTGACGAGTGCCCTCGGTCTACTTTCGATCTATTCTTAAGATTTCCGTATCACTTATCGAGAAAAGGCTTTCTAAGCCTACAATGGCGTTTCGATATTGTATATAGAGAGGCCTTGATAATTGAACGAGTTTTGGTGGGAAGAAAATGACGCGACCATTGTTGCTTTATTGCAAACAACATCTTCAATTACAATCAGAAAACGATTGCGTAATGGCCTTGGCTTGTTGACGCAAACTTTAATCTCAAGTAAAACAGTTTCTTCATAATTAAAAAAACAGAATGAAAAAAAAAAAGAAGAAACAGATTGTGATAAAAGCTATTGAAATATCAAATTTCTGCCTTTTGCAAGACACTTGTTTGTCATGAGACCGTTGGAATAATAAACCCCGTTTAGCAGGCGATGCTATTAATTTACTCGTACTCGAACTCCATAGGAGTTATTCATCTTTGTCTTTTCGTGCATGAAAAATCGACTTTAAAAGTATTTTTGAGGCCTTTTTTAGGATAAGTTCGTTAATCGGAGCTTTGTTTTAAATACATGTAGTACATTGTACTCTATTGCGGGAACAGCTTTTAGAATTCGGCAGGCATTAAAACACTTAAATCTTATCTTATGAATTATCAGATATAACGAAAATATTTCTTTATTTGGCTGTAATACAGTACATGCTATAGAACCTTTTGTTCCAGAAATGTTTAGATCACATTTTAGCTTTTTATCAGGTTGTTTAATGATGTACTGTATAAAATGTGAAATGAAACATTTTGCATTGTTCTTATACAATTTTGAAGTTTTAATAAGCTCCAAAGTCCTATTTCTCATAACAACTTTTCGTTTCGTGACAGGTCCAGAGAGGTTTAAATCTGTTGCCATTTTTCTGAAAATTGAAGGGATGTTCAAACAGTCATGTTTCGTTAGCTGCAAAGTATGACAAATCAAATGTTCGAATCGAATTATTTTCAGTTTTGAATTTTCATTTTTATAACCCATGCGTAAACCTGCCAGAAAATTCGGCAATAAATTGCCTCGTGAGTGATGGTCAGTATAGCAAATGAGGATCATCACTGTAGCTCATACATGTAACATTGTAATTATACTACATATTTGCAACAGGATTGTTTATTGGGCCGAGTGGTCTAAGAATCGTTACTATAGGTTCACTTTGTGTCACATGAGTTTTTTTTAAAATAATCCGAACATTTTTTTCTAATTCACGTGCTTGTTATCTATCAAGCATCGATGAGTTAGTCGCGATTTTCCTCGCTAGATGGCGTTATGATAACTTTCGGACAACCCTGGAGGAAATATCGTAAAATAATCTGTATATGAAAGAGTGATTGTTATACTCTGTAACGTTTCCCACACGATCTTTGACCTCTCGCGTTTTTAACGCATCCATTTGAATCAATGTTTATCTTGCTTTGATGCTCGCATCCCCCTCCCCATTCGAATACGTTGCGTATAAAGTGCATGTGGTTGTTATTGACGACCTATACGCGAGTAATACACAGCGAGCAACCCTTTTTAGTAAACAAATTTGAGGGAAACGTGTTTCCGGTTTACATTCAGCCTCGTCCCGAGAGATAAACACCTAATTAAGAGCGAGGCAAAGATATGAAGAAAGTTAGTTATAATTGTAAGTCGCCATTTTGTTTTCTCTCTCTTTGTCACCCTTAATAAGTAGCAATTTCTTCTGTTCTGCACAAAACCTGAGAGCGAGTAATGACGTTTCTTGAGTACAGACTTGAATTTGTATGTGGCTACGCTTCGTGCTAAAAAAAAGCAGTTTCGCTATATTGCGCTAATTAGAAATGGTTAAAACACGAGCGTTACAGGAAACGAAGCCTATATTAAGAATTAACAAAGGTTAAAAGCTACTCGGTTTATTCTTACCAGCGGAAGTGAGCTTCTGTAAGAAGGATTTTTGAACTCGGAATTTAATAACGATGAGAAAAAAAAACCGAAAAGAAACGTTCGTTGCATGTATGCGTTTTCCTATACACTGTATAAGCTATAGACAACGGAAAATAAAACTAAAACATTATTTTGTGCTTAAAAAAAGAGTCCAAATTGCCATATGCAGAACAGCTGAAGCCACATTTGGGGTTATGCGAGGTATAGAGAAGACCGAAGCCCTTCATGTGGAATTTTGTGAAGACGTTCTTCCGAACTGTGCATAAAAGCGCACTGTAGCGAGCGTAAATTCCGTTTTGCACAATTTGCAGTCCAGTCCATTCTACTAATAGGAAAAACATAAAATTTCGAAGAATAAATAAACGAAGGTCTTGAAAAAAATACCCATGCAGGTATACATATTGTATAGTGGCAAATTCTATTCAGAAATACGGCACTCAATTTTCAAGAATTTTACGATTTAGATTGGTTTAAAAAAGGAAATAAAAAATGAAATTTATTCTCGGTTAACGCTGCATGGTTGTGCAGTTTCAACATTTGTCGTTTAAATCAAAAATTATCTATACAGTCGAGCCCCGTTAAGACGAATCTCAAGGGATGTGAAAATCTATTCTTTTAAACCGTAGCTCGTACTATCAGAAGTCAATCAAAACGGGACTTCAACAATAAGAATTAGTCTCGTCGATGTTTGGATGAAACCCACCAATCTGAATGGGAAGGTGGTTGAACTGAAATTGCATGGGGAATTTCCCGTTCTAACTTATTTTTTTCCTATTGTCTAAAGTTCGTTTTAACGTAATGCTTGGGAATGCTTGGGAACTGAAAAATGCCTTCGTTTTAGCCAAAAATTTGTAATATCCAAATTTGAAATTCTTCTTAAAGCAAAGAAATTTACATTATCCGTCCATACTTTAGAACGGGGACTGGGAATATGTTCGTACTATCATAAATTCGTATAAAACGAGCTCTTCTTGATGAGATTCTATATTGTAGCATTATGGACATATTTTATAGTCCAAAACTACTATATATATACTATTTCTGCCAGGATTCATTTTCGATTTTAGCCGTTCTAGAATGTATGCATACAGTATATGATTTTGAGCTGCGGACTAAAAAATCTTTAGAAATAAGGTATGTTTTTGAATAATTTACTCATCTTGACGGTACTCTTGCCGAAATCCTTGATTGAGAGGAAAGGGTTTGGAATGATGGAGGATGTTGTAGACGTCGTTCATGCACAGCCCCAAGGTTCGTGAATATTTCGTTCCAACGCTGTATTTTAAGTTTGCTTTGATGGCTTGACACATGAAATAGAAACTCTTCAATACTCGCTAGATGGAGTTACTTTTTTTTGCATTTTACGTGATTTTGATTGAGCTTGAAACCTCTTTTTTTTAACGCTTTTCCCCCAAATAATTGATGAACTTCACGTTGTTCTTTTTTTCGTTGCTGAGCTTGGCATTTCGGCAAAGCCAGATATTCTTACGCCTCATTTCTTCGTACTAGGGGCCAATAAGTAACTGTCCCGGTTCCAAACAAAGCGCCTTATTTGTTTCGGGGCGACGATTTTTCACTCGGCATTGTTTTCTCAAACTCATGCCAGATTTTTTTGCCCCTCCGATTTTCAATTTCATTTCCAACATGGCACCTTCGAAAATATCCTATTTTTCTTTCCCGATTTTTTCACTGAGCCTCTCTTTCATTTTAGTCCTTATCGTGTCATCCCTGTTTGTTGTCCGTGTTGTTATTTTCTCTTCGTTTTTCGCTCCAACTTCTAACCGCTTTTTCCCAGATGAGTTCTGTACAATGTGGCATTGTTTAGTTTTCAAAACTCATTTGTCTTTTGGTGCTACGAGTTCGTTTTTTTTTTTTTCATTAGCCCCCTTTTGTGGCCATCCCTCCTCCCGATCGGGATTCGCTGGAAACTAATCCTTCTCTGTCTCGCGAGAACATAATTCCTGTCATTTGACGATTAAGCGTGATTTTTAACCCCTGCGGGGTGAAGGACTTTATGAGCGTCCTGGGTACAGGGTGCTCATCAAACGCACGATTTTGGGTGGCTCATGAATGGTCTCGAACGATTGTCACGACTGCATGGCTCTAGTTTAGGACGAACGTTTCGATGCGGTGTCATCACTACCCCCTAACGTTCCAGGCTTTTTTAGTTTAGCCTTCCTTTTGTTATATGGATAATTTCCGTTGCTTAACAATGCATTTTATTGCCTTCGAAACATTTCCAAATATATAGAAAATGTAGTATTTCCGTAAGTACACGCATATCCGTATTTGTTTTATGTTGTAATGTAAGACATGGTTACAGGTAGTAAGGGGCCATTCAAAAACGACGTCCTGAAAATTTTCCCTAAGCTGGACTCCCCTCTACCCCCTGTCTGCATTCTGCCCGGTCAATCAGGATCCTACCTCCTCCCCCCATTGTATTCGGAAAAATTTAGTTTTGCAAATTTGTACTCGGAAAACCTAAATTTTGTGCTCTGAAAAGATTGAGAATTTTGCCAATTTGTCCTCAGAATCTGTTGGAAATTTTCAACTTTCTCCTCGGAAACTATGGAAAATTGTACAAATCTGTATTAGAAAACAGTCGAAAATGTTGAAGATTTGTACTTGGGAAAATGAGGCAAATTTGTCCTCGGGAAAACGTGGAAAAATTTGTAAAGATGACCTCGTGAAAGGTGGAGATTTCTTGCAAGTTTATGCTCGAGAAAAATGAAACTGTGAAAAATTTGTACTGGGAAAATTTGCGAATGGACCCTGAGCTTTTAAGTTCTCTGACTTTTCCAGGTTTTCCAGAGCTGAAAGTACCCCGTTTACTGATTTTTGCAATTTATAACACATCATCTACGCGATATTGCGCTCAATATCCCTTTACCTTGGGGACTGATTTTATTCGATCTTTTTATTTATCGAGAGGACGTCCGAGTTGGTCATACCCCCTCCCTCCCCACATCGTGTCCGTGACTCAACCTAGCTCCCCCTACACGAGGACGTCCTTTTTGAATGGCCCCTAAGTTGTCAAGACATGTTGTACTATACAGCGATGCATCGACTGGTTCGATGAATGATTCTGAGGATATCGTCCTTTTCCAACAGTAATGTTTCAGTTTTGCACACGCGACTTTAGAACTGCCAAAGTGCGAGGCTTGAGTCGTCTTACCCCTACAGTATGTACAGTGTTTGGTGTGTTACACCAAACCCCCTTTTTTGCCTCCGACAGTTTTAACGTTTTTCCATTCCTTTCTGTCAAGATTATTGCCTGTTCAATGAAACGTGCTTTCTGTGTTTCTTGTCCCAAAAATGGCACGGCATCGTGTTCGCCGTCAGTTTCTTGTTTGTCTATTTAAAAAAAGCACCGCAAGCACGTTTCTTTGTTCGGCAATATCACTTGGCCTCACTTTGGTAAAAATCATCGCTAAAATGCCATTTTTTTGTTCTTGTTCGAAATGCTCTCTGAATATTTTTAACCTTTTGACTCCCATCGGACAAGAGTGGATGGGTTCCAGCTGGATCATCATATTCAATATCTTTTCCTTTATTGTGGGATCCCGACCGGTCCAAATGGCTCATCTTAAGTTTTTTTTTCTTCTATTCTCGTTCTCATTATTGTCTGTTGATCCTGGACTGCTGTTCATCCTTTTCGGGACTGTGGGTGACGGACCAACGCTCGTGTTCCCACAATGCAAATTTTTTGGTGGCCATGCGTGGGATGCCGTTAGAATAACAAGAATGGAGGAATTGTTGCTTTCTTCGGGGGAGGGAACGTTTCGATCATAACGAGAGAAGTATGGCGTTGTTTAGGGTGTCGGGGGTGTGGGGTGCCAAATGGAGGCCCAGGAGGAGTGCGGCATCAAAGGCAACGTTAGGTTCATCCCTAGCTAGCCTTTTAATTAAAGAGACAAGTGCGCATCGTGGCAGCTCCTTAAAACAAAGGCTCGCTTTGGAGCCAACAGATGGTGGCCCCACCCATTTTGCACGGAAGTGGGCTGTAACCCGAGACCTGCTTTGTTAGGAAGAATCCGGAGGAGTCTCTGGAAAGAAACTGTATATGAAAAATGAAGCGGAAGAAAAAATAATGAATGATTTCAAAATGGGATCTTGACGAGGGCATCTCCGATCTTATTAATGTGTTGTCCAATCCGACTTCATTTTGACAATACCGTTACTCTATACACTGTCTACATTATATGCAATATTACAGTATATGTATAATTAAACTTTGGGAGTATGATTTGTAATCGTCAATCCACATCGAGGGAGGATTGGGTGGTCCATTATTAGCAGTAATCCGGATTAGTTAAGTGATAATAGGGCAGTATGTGCCTCTAAGGAAGAAGGGTCGAATGTCTAGCTAGACAACATAGTTCGGTTGAAGAGAGCTGTTACTCTAACCAGTTAAAGAATATACAATTGTGCCGTTTAGTTTTGTAATTGGAATGAATTGTTTCATATGGTCCTTCGTTTAACTTAGTTCTCTCCCCCCCCCCAAATTTGCAATTTTAAATTGAACATTCTGACCAACAAATCCAGAAAAATTGATATTTGGAATAGATGTGATTTGTTGTTTTTCAGTTAAAAATTGATGGATACACATTTTTACGAAAGCTTCCATTCTTTTGTTCCGTTGTCTGCGTTTTACTGTCTTAAGTGATTTAGGCAAAGGAGACTCAAGCTGTAGATAAACCTTGTATTTAATGACCATAGTTCCAACGTTCAAAGGCAGTAACCAATAACGCGCTTCCCAAGAGGGCTGTTCATAAAATGATCCGCGTGGTTTCCGTTTTCAAGCTCCGACGTACTCTATAGCCGTTAAGGACGCGTCATTCTTCGACATCAGACATCGACCATCTTTCAAAAATCTTAAAAATTCCTTAGGCGGGGTCTTTTTTCGTTGGGGACTCTTCACTTTTCTCCGTTTCTTTCAAGAATTTCTTTTGATTTTTGCAAATAACGGACGGCATTGTCCCTTTTCGTTTTGTGGTGCGGCACCGTGCAACCCACCCTTTGGATTCTTCTCTCCAAAATGTCGGTTTTCGTTAAACAGGGAGCACTTATAAGCTAAAGATAGCCGTTTAAGACAATTTGGTGTCTCTGTCGTCAATATATTTTCGGCGCAAATGGCCGTTCGTGAGTCGCGCTTGTCACTTAATTGTGCGCTAAACATAAATGTCACCCGTTTTTGTCCCTCGCCATCTTTGTCGTTCGAGGTGTTGTTATTTTAAACGTTGACTTCTGTTGCCGGTGTCTTTTGACCTGGGCCACTTTGGGAAACGTTTTAATGGGGAGATCCATTTGACTCTTGAGTTCAAACTCGCTCGTTAACTGCCGGGAAATTACGGGAGCAGGATCGATGCACGCGATCAGGCCCTCGCTCGCACTTTATTCCAACGCTTACATATGACGTTGTACAACTTTTCACAAACACCGACTTTTTATTTAAGTTGATTGAATTTGCTGATGATTATCCGTATCCTATGCAGATTCGGTATCCAGTATCCAAAATATTCGACGCCACAAGTGTTTTGGATTTCGGAATATATCGCGCCCCCGGCCTCGTATCAATAGTGACACTACTCAAAAACTGTCACTTCCCATTTTAAGATATCAAGTCGAGGGAAATAAGCTCTTATTTTCAGTAAAATCGACATCTGAGGTTAACGTACAGTATTGTCACTTTATTTTGTCGTGCATTAAAACTTGCTGCAGCTCAAAATTAAGAGAGAAAATATTGAATTGTGTCACTTTTGATGCATTGGTGCGATATGTACCTTATGACAGCTTTTAGTGATGGGACCCGAGTGTAAATTCGAAATCAATAATTTGTTTCATACGCACCTTTTACACGTAGCCTGAGAGTGATTTTATACAATAGGGGAACTCAAGAATGTAGTTCCACACCAGCAGTTTTGGCAGTAGCTATTTAGAAACCAATAAGAATGCCTGTAGGTGCGTTTGCATCTATAGGTCACATAAAATCCGGTATTCCTATTGGCTACCACTTACATGTAGCTACTGCCACAACTGCTGGTGTGGAACTACATTCTTGAGTTCACCTATTGTATAATATCACCCTCAGGTTACGTGTAAAAGGTGCGTATGAACCAAATAAATTTCGTATTTAGACTGGTCTAAATTGTGCATTAAGCAAAGGTTGTGTATCTTTTGTGTAAAGTTTCGAATTTTGGAGCATTTTCGGAATATAGGTAGGCCTATGCTCAACCCGAACCATTCCTATTCCTCTTCCTCTTCCTTTCCTATCCCATCCTCCTCGTTAAGGTCTCAATTACGGGAAATTTAATTGTAGTGTTGAGATCCATTATCTCCAGACTACTTAGTCTGACTTAATTTGCATAAGGATCCCCCCTGCCAAATGGTACTAATCTACCGACTTCAGGGTAAAGAATTGAATTGAATTGAATCTCTTTCCAAAGTTAATTCCGAGTGGGCGAGGTGACGTATACTTTCGCACACCCATTTTCTCTGCCATCGATTATTGCTACAATTTATCTTGAAAATCGAACGGATTTGTCAAACGCGGAGGCTCGAACGCGTTTAAAAACACGGCGACGTCCCGCGGTTATTTTCGAGGTTTACCGTTTTGCCTCGGCGGTTTTTTTTAACCGGTTTGATCTTTGGCAGACGAGGGAGCAAAGGCAACACGTGGCTGCCGAATGGCGCTCCTGCTAACCATCATCGGGGCCAGGTGTCGGGGCGGCCACCTTTGGCATCAGGGGCACCGCAAACCCCTGGCGCGCTGCGATCGCTCTTTATAGCCTGGCTACTGTTTACAATAGCAATAAACAAATTCGCACCTGAAGGGGGTGGCGCGACATTCCAACGTTGAACCCAATCGCCTCATCAAAACTAGAAACAAATAGTGGGGAAACATCCATTCGAGTGGGCATTCTATAAAACGGATTTATTGTCCACCTTGAATTTACTGGTGGGGCATCTTCGCCCAGGAACCAAGATTAAGATGATGCTAAGCCCTATCAGCATTCTACGATGATACAATTGTGACATCGCACCCCAGTTTAAGACGCTATCAAACGAAATGAACAGTAAAAATGACATCTGTAGTGTATATACTGTAACAGTAGTGTCACTTTATTTCATCAAGCATAATAAAAATGAAATTTATTCGTAAATATGTAAATATAATAATTGAAAATTGAACGCGAAATGACAGGTTAACCCAATGGGCGTTCAATTTTAAATTATTTTATTAGAAATTAATGATTAAACGTACATGTAAATACTGGGAGAGGTAAACCTGTTCACGGGTAAGTTATTTCAGAAGTTACTTTCTAAATTTCTATCATCGCAGAAGGTTTAGAATCGCATTAATTAAGAACCTCAAAGTCTAAAGTTTCTGTTTGTCACTGAAATAATAAACCCAGTTATGAGTAATCACTCGGATGAAATTGATAACATTTATCAACATATTACGAGCAGTACATTGAATTTGTGCCTTCGCCAAACATTTTAGTTATTTACTTTCTATAAAGTAGTAAACCATTAAACTGGACAAATGCGCATCTTGGGAAAATCTAGGGCTGAATATTAAATGGGCAAGATTTAAAAAAAAATATTGAAGCTCAGAAGTCGCTGCATTTCTACCGCCTCGTTGATAACAAGAAATGTTTTCGGAAACAAGTAAATAGGTAGTGGGGGAGGGCGCCATATCTGCGAAGTGCATTAGGAAAAATAATTTAGTCGGCAATGTGCATTTGCGTATTTCAATTGATTTTTATCAGGCGTAATGCAATATCCGAAACTGTTCAACCATCAAAGTGCAGAGCCCGTGTACGCCGATACACGTGTACGTCAGATGCGGAGACTTTTTCATTATTCTAAATTACATCCATATATTTGCATAATTCTATTTTGTTTGAAGAAAATCCCCCGATGAGAAAACTAGACTTTGTGCACGTACGTAGCGCGCTCGATCGTCCTATGTTTGCTCATTGCCTCATCCTTCCCTATTTTTTAACGTTTGTTTTTAGTAAATTAAAAACTAGAGAACAAAGCAGCTGTTTAATATCGTTTAACGTACAGTATTTATCTATCACAACGATAATTCGATGCAGAATTTCGTGTTTTGGGTTGAGTGGAGTAATTCGGGCAAAAACCTGTATGAAGAATCGAAATACATCTTAGTGCGTGTCACGTGAGCATTATATGACGGATAATCAAGAGTTACAATTTCGTTTGAATTGTAAATTCTGACAATAGGTCATAATTGGAACTGAAATTGTGCGATGGACGTATGGTGTGTAAAAATTCAATGAAATAAAGGATTTATAAATCATTGATTTATACTTATAGTAAATGTATTATGGTTATTCTAACTACAGTATATATCGGGCATACAAATATAATGTTGTAAGAAATCCATTTAATTTTAAGGTATATTCTGCATGCATGAAGTCTCCGCAACTTGAGTGGGTTCAAGAAGATACAAGAGTTTGATCCATGTACATGTATTAGAATTTTTTCAGTTGAGTTGACTTTGTTTATAGTCAAAATTACTACATTTGCTGTGCAGTAAGTCAACCTGTTCGTCAAGATACAGTATGTTGTATTGATAATAAAACACGCGCATTATTTATTTCTATTGCAAATGAATAATAGGGGAACTAACTCCCTTCAACTGTTAATGCTTCTCTCAAAACACTATACTTTTGGTCGTGTAGCCTATACTCAATACGTCGTGTTTTGCTCCAAGGTTTAACTAATGTACAGTTTATTATCATTTATTGTATGAAATTATTATTCCACTATTAATTATTCTAACTGAAGTAATGATAAATATATTGCTACGTGAACGTTTATGGTATTGCGAATATATATAGGCTATATCTTATAATTAAAGTCAACGTCATTGTTATTGTCGTGGTTCATAAATGATGTCAGTGTTGGAAGTACATGCTGTATGCATTGGATTTCGATAATGTTGACAAAAAAAGACAAAACAGTCTTTTGTAGTACGTCTGCACTCAGTTGTAAAACTGCAAATATTATGATTGTCCTTTAAAAGCTATCGACCAATTACCCATTGCCACGGCCCACGGCTATTCTTCTTCAAAGTAACGCAACATGAATCAACTTGAAATCGTAGCGCCGTCTAGTGTTGTTTTAACAACGCTCAATTGACTTTACACATGGATTTAGCAGACATGCTTTACATGTATTTTCGTGCAAATTTTTCAGGGTTTTTTTTCAACAAATTTTATTAAAATCTGAGGAATTTTTGTCTTAGTCTCCTTGTGCGGTCAAAAAATCGTAATGTAAGAATTGTCAAATTTTATCACGAGATCCCAGATAGGGGTCACATCGGGGTCATATATGCTTTGTCATATCTGTTTTAAAGGATGCCTTCTATATATTTGATAAATTTAAGAAATGGTTTGACCCAGAGGTCAAGCCATCAGTCGCCATTAGGCTGTTGTTCTCACTTTCTTTTTTTTCCCACAATGTTCCGTTTTTTTCGTTGCTTCTCGAACATGACGTTTTTTTTCTTGATTTATGGAGATTATCTGCTAAAGAATTGAAGTGCAACACAGCACATTAACTAAGTGTGCATATGTGGCAAAAAATATAATCGCGAGTAAGCCTAATGATCTCGAGAGGCAGAATTCAACCAAATTTGTATACAGGGGGCGCTGAAAATACAACTATTTCAAGCACTACTATAGCACTAACTACGGGCTTCTAATAAACGCCCCGAGTCTTCAGAAGTTTTCTGAAGAACAGCGTATGCATTTATGAACATCTTCAGGAACTCAAGAATGTAGTTCCACACCAGCGGTTGTGGCAGTAGCTATTTGAAAACCAATAAGAATGCCTGTAGGTGCGTTTGCATCCAGGTCACCCAAAATCCGATTTTCCTATTGGCTACCACTTAGCTACTGCCACAACTGCTGGCGTGGAACTACATTCTTGAGTTTCCTTATTGTATACCGTCATCATCAGAATTAAAACAATGCCACCAGTTCCCTCACTCGATGAAGCGGAGCGCCATCGAATGGCAGATAGGAACTCTTACGTTGGTTGCACAGCCAAGACCATTCCAAAGTGCAAAAGTGGAACCATTTTGATGACAGGCCCTTGCATTTGACCCCAAACGGGTCCTTGTATATGCTTATCAAGTATGGAGGAATTTCGAACGTCCATTTCAATTACGGTTGACGTTTTGCATTCGTTGGTTTTAATATGTCTCTGTAAATAGACACCCAAAGCCCAAACGCTTTTCCCCCTCTCGTTATCCGATGGCGTTTTAATTTCTGCGTCGATATCTTTACTCTCGCCCATAAAATCTATTGTCTGTCCACTAAAATGATAACATTGCCCAATAGTATAACTCTGAAAACATGGGGTGATGTTCGGAAAATCATTGGCGCTGACCTCTCGTCTTCTCGAAACAATTTTTATTTGTTCTCGCTTGCATTCGGCGACTTTAAGCTCATTAACAAAGGCAAAGAGCTCGGTGCAAAGATTAGCCTTCTGTTTTGTTTCAAAATAATAGGCGAGCAAATTAATTATCCTGGTCGTTGAATGGGAATTTCGGCGCCTTTCTCGCCGCACATCCTTATTTGCTCGTAAATTCACTTCTCGTTCTGCTTTTAACAAGTTTTCCTAAAACTTGGAACTGCAACGTCAATTTATAACGTATACAACTCGCGCCCAAGACCTGGGTATGGCGCGCCATTCGATTACTGCGTGGCAAAGGCCATCTTCTCTATAGGTGACGGTATCGATAGACCTACAAAAATGTGGGTGCGTCATAGAATTCGATTAATTTTTCGTGCCTGTTTATTGTCAGGCAGATGGTTTTGTTTTTGTGAATAAGATGCATATAGGAAGATGCTGGCTTTTCTTTCAAAATAAATGGTGTTGACATTTGGGGGGCGCTGGTGGAAAGTTGCAAACTTATTTTTCGAATAATTTCATGGCTGTACCGATAGTATAATTTTTATTAACTTTTGACTGTTCACTATGCACGTGTAGAGGATACTTACGGTGATAGACGTGTCATGAACATGCTTATGTTCGTAGTACGATTGTTTTTCTAAACACGAAAATGGGAAAGTTTTATGCTTGTTGAAAGTTTGGCGGCTTATTTGTTATTAATTCGGGTTTTCGAGTCGCAAATAATATTTTAGGAGGTTTTCGCCATTAATAAATTAGACCCATTTTGATTAATGAATTTCCTGATTTTTTTTCTCCAACAAAATCTTAATTGGAAGAATAGTGACATTGTATAACGGGCAAATAAATGACTCCATCTGGTTTTTCGCCCGGCGTGTTGATGGCAATTATGGCGCTCTTCTGCTATCTTTTCTCTTGTCCAACTATTTCAATGGCGCGGTTTGTTTTGTCGGGTTTTTTGGGGGAGAACCACGATTTTTTCCGCAATATTTTAAGAATTTCGAAGTGTCATTGTCCTTTCTTTTGGTCCTGCACATGTGTATGAGAACGACTATCGTTATCATTGCTTTGCGTTATAGTTTTACCACGAGGGGTTATCACGGGGAACCACTAATGGCTTATGAATTGCCCCATGGTTATTTCATTTGCTTATAATTTTTAAGTGTATGACGCATTACTGTACTCGGGTCTTCAAATTAGAGTGAATTCTGTAGATATTGCCATTCTAAGCCTGTATCTTGCGAGTGCATGGGTAATCTGTATACTGCCTCGTAACTACAGTGAAACCTGTCTACATTGAACACCTGTGGGACCCAGGAAAAGTGTTCATTGTATACAGGT